>OY776274.1:5821218-5883718 GCA_963675405.1 Cosmorhoe ocellata | reverse complement strand
ACCTAACCTAACCTAACCTAACCTAACCTAACCTAACCTAACCTAACCTAACCTAACCTAACCTAACCTAACCTAACCTAACCTAACCTAACCTAACCTAACCTAACCTAACCTAACCTAACCTAACCTAACCTAACCTAACCTAACCTAACCTAACCTAACCTAACCTAACCTAACCTAACCTAACCTAACCTAACCTAACCTAACCTAACCTAACCTAACCTAACCTAACCTAACCTAACCTAACCTAACCTAACCTAACCTAACCTAACCTAACCTAACCTAACCTAACCTAACCTAACCTAACCTAACCTAACCTAACCTAACCTAACCTAACCTAACCTAACCTAACCTAACCTAACCTAACCTAACCTAACCTAACCTAACCTAACCTAACCTAACCTAACCTAACCTAACCTAACCTAACCTAACCTAACCTAACCTAACCTAACCTAACCTAACCTAACCTAACCTAACCTAACCTAACCTAACCTAACCTAACCTAACCTAACCTAACCTAACCTAACCTAACCTAACCTAACCTAACCTAACCTAACCTAACCTAACCTAACCTAACCTAACCTAACCTAACCTAACCTAACCTAACCTAACCTAACCTAACCTAACCTAACCTAACCTAACCTAACCTAACCTAACCTAACCTAACCTAACCTAACCTAACCTAACCTAACCTAACCTAACCTAACCTAACCTAACCTAACCTAACCTAACCTAACCTAACCTAACCTAACCTAACCTAACCTAACCTAACCTAACCTAACCTAACCTAACCTAACCTAACCTAACCTAACCTAACCTAACCTAACCTAACCTAACCTAACCTAACCTAACCTAACCTAACCTAACCTAACCTAACCTAACCTAACCTAACCTAACCTAACCTAACCTAACCTAACCTAACCTAACCTAACCTAACCTAACCTAACCTAACCTAACCTAACCTAACCTAACCTAACCTAACCTAACCTAACCTAACCTAACCTAACCTAACCTAACCTAACCTAACCTAACCTAACCTAACCTAACCTAACCTAACCTAACCTAACCTAACCTAACCTAACCTAACCTAACCTAACCTAACCTAACCTAACCTAACCTAACCTAACCTAACCTAACCTAACCTAACCTAACCTAACCTAACCTAACCTAACCTAACCTAACCTAACCTAACCTAACCTAACCTAACCTAACCTAACCTAACCTAACCTAACCTAACCTAACCTAACCTAACCTAACCTAACCTAACCTAACCTAACCTAACCTAACCTAACCTAACCTAACCTAACCTAACCTAACCTAACCTAACCTAACCTAACCTAACCTAACCTAACCTAACCTAACCTAACCTAACCTAACCTAACCTAACCTAACCTAACCTAACCTAACCTAACCTAACCTAACCTAACCTAACCTAACCTAACCTAACCTAACCTAACCTAACCTAACCTAACCTAACCTAACCTAACCTAACCTAACCTAACCTAACCTAACCTAACCTAACCTAACCTAACCTAACCTAACCTAACCTAACCTAACCTAACCTAACCTAACCTAACCTAACCTAACCTAACCTAACCTAACCTAACCTAACCTAACCTAACCTAACCTAACCTAACCTAACCTAACCTAACCTAACCTAACCTAACCTAACCTAACCTAACCTAACCTAACCTAACCTAACCTAACCTAACCTAACCTAACCTAACCTAACCTAACCTAACCTAACCTAACCTAACCTAACCTAACCTAACCTAACCTAACCTAACCTAACCTAACCTAACCTAACCTAACCTAACCTAACCTAACCTAACCTAACCTAACCTAACCTAACCTAACCTAACCTAACCTAACCTAACCTAACCTAACCTAACCTAACCTAACCTAACCTAACCTAACCTAACCTAACCTAACCTAACCTAACCTAACCTAACCTAACCTAACCTAACCTAACCTAACCTAACCTAACCTAACCTAACCTAACCTAACCTAACCTAACCTAACCTAACCTAACCTAACCTAACCTAACCTAACCTAACCTAACCTAACCTAACCTAACCTAACCTAACCTAACCTAACCTAACCTAACCTAACCTAACCTAACCTAACCTAACCTAACCTAACCTAACCTAACCTAACCTAACCTAACCTAACCTAACCTAACCTAACCTAACCTAACCTAACCTAACCTAACCTAACCTAACCTAACCTAACCTAACCTAACCTAACCTAACCTAACCTAACCTAACCTAACCTAACCTAACCTAACCTAACCTAACCTAACCTAACCTAACCTAACCTAACCTAACCTAACCTAACCTAACCTAACCTAACCTAACCTAACCTAACCTAACCTAACCTAACCTAACCTAACCTAACCTAACCTAACCTAACCTAACCTAACCTAACCTAACCTAACCTAACCTAACCTAACCTAACCTAACCTAACCTAACCTAACCTAACCTAACCTAACCTAACCTAACCTAACCTAACCTAACCTAACCTAACCTAACCTAACCTAACCTAACCTAACCTAACCTAACCTAACCTAACCTAACCTAACCTAACCTAACCTAACCTAACCTAACCTAACCTAACCTAACCTAACCTAACCTAACCTAACCTAACCTAACCTAACCTAACCTAACCTAACCTAACCTAACCTAACCTAACCTAACCTAACCTAACCTAACCTAACCTAACCTAACCTAACCTAACCTAACCTAACCTAACCTAACCTAACCTAACCTAACCTAACCTAACCTAACCTAACCTAACCTAACCTAACCTAACCTAACCTAACCTAACCTAACCTAACCTAACCTAACCTAACCTAACCTAACCTAACCTAACCTAACCTAACCTAACCTAACCTAACCTAACCTAACCTAACCTAACCTAACCTAACCTAACCTAACCTAACCTAACCTAACCTAACCTAACCTAACCTAACCTAACCTAACCTAACCTAACCTAACCTAACCTAACCTAACCTAACCTAACCTAACCTAACCTAACCTAACCTAACCTAACCTAACCTAACCTAACCTAACCTAACCTAACCTAACCTAACCTAACCTAACCTAACCTAACCTAACCTAACCTAACCTAACCTAACCTAACCTAACCTAACCTAACCTAACCTAACCTAACCTAACCTAACCTAACCTAACCTAACCTAACCTAACCTAACCTAACCTAACCTAACCTAACCTAACCTAACCTAACCTAACCTAACCTAACCTAACCTAACCTAACCTAACCTAACCTAACCTAACCTAACCTAACCTAACCTAACCTAACCTAACCTAACCTAACCTAACCTAACCTAACCTAACCTAACCTAACCTAACCTAACCTAACCTAACCTAACCTAACCTAACCTAACCTAACCTAACCTAACCTAACCTAACCTAACCTAACCTAACCTAACCTAACCTAACCTAACCTAACCTAACCTAACCTAACCTAACCTAACCTAACCTAACCTAACCTAACCTAACCTAACCTAACCTAACCTAACCTAACCTAACCTAACCTAACCTAACCTAACCTAACCTAACCTAACCTAACCTAACCTAACCTAACCTAACCTAACCTAACCTAACCTAACCTAACCTAACCTAACCTAACCTAACCTAACCTAACCTAACCTAACCTAACCTAACCTAACCTAACCTAACCTAACCTAACCTAACCTAACCTAACCTAACCTAACCTAACCTAACCTAACCTAACCTAACCTAACCTAACCTAACCTAACCTAACCTAACCTAACCTAACCTAACCTAACCTAACCTAACCTAACCTAACCTAACCTAACCTAACCTAACCTAACCTAACCTAACCTAACCTAACCTAACCTAACCTAACCTAACCTAACCTAACCTAACCTAACCTAACCTAACCTAACCTAACCTAACCTAACCTAACCTAACCTAACCTAACCTAACCTAACCTAACCTAACCTAACCTAACCTAACCTAACCTAACCTAACCTAACCTAACCTAACCTAACCTAACCTAACCTAACCTAACCTAACCTAACCTAACCTAACCTAACCTAACCTAACCTAACCTAACCTAACCTAACCTAACCTAACCTAACCTAACCTAACCTAACCTAACCTAACCTAACCTAACCTAACCTAACCTAACCTAACCTAACCTAACCTAACCTAACCTAACCTAACCTAACCTAACCTAACCTAACCTAACCTAACCTAACCTAACCTAACCTAACCTAACCTAACCTAACCTAACCTAACCTAACCTAACCTAACCTAACCTAACCTAACCTAACCTAACCTAACCTAACCTAACCTAACCTAACCTAACCTAACCTAACCTAACCTAACCTAACCTAACCTAACCTAACCTAACCTAACCTAACCTAACCTAACCTAACCTAACCTAACCTAACCTAACCTAACCTAACCTAACCTAACCTAACCTAACCTAACCTAACCTAACCTAACCTAACCTAACCTAACCTAACCTAACCTAACCTAACCTAACCTAACCTAACCTAACCTAACCTAACCTAACCTAACCTAACCTAACCTAACCTAACCTAACCTAACCTAACCTAACCTAACCTAACCTAACCTAACCTAACCTAACCTAACCTAACCTAACCTAACCTAACCTAACCTAACCTAACCTAACCTAACCTAACCTAACCTAACCTAACCTAACCTAACCTAACCTAACCTAACCTAACCTAACCTAACCTAACCTAACCTAACCTAACCTAACCTAACCTAACCTAACCTAACCTAACCTAACCTAACCTAACCTAACCTAACCTAACCTAACCTAACCTAACCTAACCTAACCTAACCTAACCTAACCTAACCTAACCTAACCTAACCTAACCTAACCTAACCTAACCTAACCTAACCTAACCTAACCTAACCTAACCTAACCTAACCTAACCTAACCTAACCTAACCTAACCTAACCTAACCTAACCTAACCTAACCTAACCTAACCTAACCTAACCTAACCTAACCTAACCTAACCTAACCTAACCTAACCTAACCTAACCTAACCTAACCTAACCTAACCTAACCTAACCTAACCTAACCTAACCTAACCTAACCTAACCTAACCTAACCTAACCTAACCTAACCTAACCTAACCTAACCTAACCTAACCTAACCTAACCTAACCTAACCTAACCTAACCTAACCTAACCTAACCTAACCTAACCTAACCTAACCTAACCTAACCTAACCTAACCTAACCTAACCTAACCTAACCTAACCTAACCTAACCTAACCTAACCTAACCTAACCTAACCTAACCTAACCTAACCTAACCTAACCTAACCTAACCTAACCTAACCTAACCTAACCTAACCTAACCTAACCTAACCTAACCTAACCTAACCTAACCTAACCTAACCTAACCTAACCTAACCTAACCTAACCTAACCTAACCTAACCTAACCTAACCTAACCTAACCTAACCTAACCTAACCTAACCTAACCTAACCTAACCTAACCTAACCTAACCTAACCTAACCTAACCTAACCTAACCTAACCTAACCTAACCTAACCTAACCTAACCTAACCTAACCTAACCTAACCTAACCTAACCTAACCTAACCTAACCTAACCTAACCTAACCTAACCTAACCTAACCTAACCTAACCTAACCTAACCTAACCTAACCTAACCTAACCTAACCTAACCTAACCTAACCTAACCTAACCTAACCTAACCTAACCTAACCTAACCTAACCTAACCTAACCTAACCTAACCTAACCTAACCTAACCTAACCTAACCTAACCTAACCTAACCTAACCTAACCTAACCTAACCTAACCTAACCTAACCTAACCTAACCTAACCTAACCTAACCTAACCTAACCTAACCTAACCTAACCTAACCTAACCTAACCTAACCTAACCTAACCTAACCTAACCTAACCTAACCTAACCTAACCTAACCTAACCTAACCTAACCTAACCTAACCTAACCTAACCTAACCTAACCTAACCTAACCTAACCTAACCTAACCTAACCTAACCTAACCTAACCTAACCTAACCTAACCTAACCTAACCTAACCTAACCTAACCTAACCTAACCTAACCTAACCTAACCTAACCTAACCTAACCTAACCTAACCTAACCTAACCTAACCTAACCTAACCTAACCTAACCTAACCTAACCTAACCTAACCTAACCTAACCTAACCTAACCTAACCTAACCTAACCTAACCTAACCTAACCTAACCTAACCTAACCTAACCTAACCTAACCTAACCTAACCTAACCTAACCTAACCTAACCTAACCTAACCTAACCTAACCTAACCTAACCTAACCTAACCTAACCTAACCTAACCTAACCTAACCTAACCTAACCTAACCTAACCTAACCTAACCTAACCTAACCTAACCTAACCTAACCTAACCTAACCTAACCTAACCTAACCTAACCTAACCTAACCTAACCTAACCTAACCTAACCTAACCTAACCTAACCTAACCTAACCTAACCTAACCTAACCTAACCTAACCTAACCTAACCTAACCTAACCTAACCTAACCTAACCTAACCTAACCTAACCTAACCTAACCTAACCTAACCTAACCTAACCTAACCTAACCTAACCTAACCTAACCTAACCTAACCTAACCTAACCTAACCTAACCTAACCTAACCTAACCTAACCTAACCTAACCTAACCTAACCTAACCTAACCTAACCTAACCTAACCTAACCTAACCTAACCTAACCTAACCTAACCTAACCTAACCTAACCTAACCTAACCAGACAGACCTAACTAGACAGTCCGGTAGCCTCGCTAGGCCGAGTAACAGCTCTGCGCGCTGTATCCGTGTAGTAATATTTAGTTTAATTATTTAAGTTAGAAAAAGTTAGTTTTTCGTATATTAGCTCTTTTGTGGTGGTTGTGCCTTATTGGATTGCGTTTTTCTGGATTGGTCGGGCCGAGGGGAACGACACCAGGGACCTGGAAGGAGTCTCGTTCGAGGAAACGCCGCAAAATCAGGTATTGTAACCTCATTACTGCCTGATTTTCAGCGACGACACATAATTTTCTGTACTGTAACTTAAAGACCAGTGTTAGCAGAATCGAACGAGACTTTTTCCAAGAAAATAGGAGCACAACTCACGGAGTTATAGGCCTTTTTGTTAGCGCGCGGCCGCTCGTTCTGCACTCCCGGGCCTCCAGAGGCTCGAGCAGGAGTCCCGGAGAAGTGACCACTCGCTCAAACGTCGGTCTCTGAACAATTTATCGAGTCGTGTATTAATTTTATAAAAACAATTTCAGAAATCGCAGATATTCCTAAATTAGTATTTTCATTCCAATTTAATTATCAGTAAATTGTTTATTATTTTATTATTTCTGCACATACACGACATTTATATTATCTTATTCTATTAATTTGACATTTATCTTTCACTTTGACACATTTAATTTTGATATTGTTTATTAGTTAAGCTAGTATTTGGTAATTTAACGAGAAAAGTGGCTCGCTAAATCCAGGTTCTCATTTTGGAGCAGTTTTTCTGCTGTAATTTAACGTGTCTGGAGCCAATAAGGTTATTCTATTATATTGCTCAATTCAACCTCAATCTTGCAGTGAAACTTTGTCTAAAATCGGTTGAATATTGGCTAAGTTGTGAGCATTTAAGATTGGCGTGCGGTAACACCTCGGCCGGCCGGGTTCTCCATACTTCGAATCCTTGCGTTTTATTCGACCTAGGAGTAATACGAACGTGGCCGTGCGCGGCTAGTTCGCACTCGCGCGCGAGCCCGCAGCCTGTGCGCGCTGCTTACTCGGCCGTCCGTTCATAGTGCGCGCTCCGTCGGAGTGTCATTACTCCACGAGTAGGCACCGAACGGCGGCCACAGCGCGGCGGCCGGTGGGGGACCGCTCGGGGGCTCTGACCTCGCACGGCCGCGACTCTGGGTGCTCGGCCGGACAGAATATAACCACTTCGCTCGGCTCGGCCGGGGACTACCCGCATTACTGCCGTCGGCGGCCGCCCCGCGGCACCGAACTGTTCGCTAGGAGCGTCACCGCACGTTGGAGCTAGACCACCGTGCGCGCGTAGCCACTGGCTACCTACCTACTTACTACTTACTCGGCGCCTACTTTGATCTAGCCAGTCTATTTTTATTAGGCTATTCTACTACTAATTTTTTAATTAATAACTTTTAATCTAATATATTGATACATATATACTTATTTGGTTAATATAATATATTTATTTAATTGATATAATATGCTTATTTAATTGATATAATCTACTTATTTAATTAATTTGATATACTTACTTATTTGACTAATATAATACTACTTATACTTATTTAATTAATTTATATTGATCTAAATATACCTATAGCACAGATTTTATAATAGACCTATAGTAAAATAATAACTAAATATAAATTGCAATTTTTATTTTAGCATTAGTAAAACAAAGGACGAGCCACTCGCAAAGGTACTTACCTATTGCCTGTCCGTCCACCTGCTTGCCTATCTGCTGGCCTACCTACCTATCCCTTACCTGCCCGCCTACCTACCTGCTGGCTACCAGAGTACATGCGTACCTGACCTGTCAGCCTGCTGACCTACCGCTACCCATCACCCGGTCCCCCCGTCCCCCCCTGGTTGAGCCCGCTGCCGTGTGAGTGCGCGTGTACCTACCTACTGCAGACGCCGGGCGAGCCTGTGAGGCCGGCTCGGGTTGCAAGCCGAACGCCGCTAGCGCTCCCGACGCGCGGCGAGGCTGGGTCGGCGGTGCTAGGTTGACGGCCGCTCGGGGCGAGGCCGGCTCGGTCACGACTCACGAGTTGTTATAGCATCGTCGATTCGCAGCTTGGTGGCGGTGAGAGGTGCCTACATACCAGGAACCTGTCGAGCTAGCCTGTTGGCTATTGCTATTTTGGATTTGTAGGCGTTATTAACATAAATTATTCTCCAAAGGTATTAGGCTGTTCTACTACTAAAAATTTTTAATTAATAACTTTTAATCTAATATAATGATACATAATATACTTACTTGGTTAATATAATATATTTATTTAATTGATATAATATGCTTATTTAATTGATATAATCTATTTATTTAATTAATTTGATATACTTACTTATTTGACTAATAGATTACTACTTACACTTATTTATTTAATTTATATTGATCTAAATATACCTATAGTAAAATAATAACTAAATATAAATTGCAATTGTTATTTTTAGCATTAGTAAAACAAAGGACGAGCCACTCGCAAAGGTACTTACCTATTGCCTGTCCGTCCACCTGCTTGCCTATCTGCTGGCCTACCTACCTACTGCGTGTCCATCGACCAACCTACCTATACCTACCTATCCCTTACCTGCCCGCCTACCTACCTGCTGGCTACCAGAGTACATGCGTCACCTGACCTGTCAGCCTGCCGACCTACCGCTACCCATCACCCGGTCCCCCCCGTCCCCCCTGGTTGAGCCCACTGCCGTGTGAGTGCGCGTGTACCTACCTACTGCAGACACCGGGCGAGCCTGTGAGGCCGGCTCGGGTTGCAAGCCGAACGCCGCCGAGCGCCCCGACGCGCGGCGAGGCCGGGTCAGCGGTGCTAGGTTGTCGGCCGCTCGAGGCGAGGCCGGCTCGGAGTTGTTATAGCGTCGTCGCTTCGCAGCTTGGTGGCGGTAAGAGGTGCCTACATACCCGGCTACCTACTATCTTTAGCTCGGTCTGGGGTACCTAGGATCGGAGAGTGTCTCTGGCTTCCGTACTCTCTCCGGTTTTGCGGCACACATTGGTTGTGGGATCGGTCGGGTCACGTAGATACGCCTTGCGTACTTACTTGCTGTTGTACAAAGTTTGCACAATATTATTCCCTCTGTCGGGGACTCGGCTGTGTGTGTCCGCTGGGTGGTGGACGATTCATCTGGAGCTGATATCTATTGGCGAGGGCACTTGTACCTACTCTGGTTCTTAGAGTTTGTTAATTCGGTCTCACGTGTCTTGTTTCACCTTAAGAACCTGTCGAGCTAGCCTGTTGGCTATTGCTATTTGGATTTGTAGGCGTTATTAACATAAGTTATTCTCCAAAGGTATTTGGTGCTATTATATCATTTTAATTACTGTATCATTTGTGGTTTGTGTTTGTTTTAAGTATAAATACAATCTTTCATTACAGTTCGTATAAATTATAAGATATCCAGCGAGTATCAGTTAACATTTCCTTGAATGGTATTACCCGCACTAACGCCTGCACATAGTCTAGCAGCACCGGTCTCGACATCGTTCTCCATTGCTCCATGAAAGTGGTAGTACAATTCATTAGTTGCCCACATACTAACATACATACACCCTAACTTTCATACATACTTATATACTTACATACTACGCACCTACATACTTACATACGTACCTCCACACACCCTTGCATACCTGTTTTGTTTCACTTTAGGAACCTGTCGAGCTAATCTGTTAGGCCATTGCTGCTTTAAGTTGGTAGGCGTTATTAATATAAAGTAGTGTTCCCGCACTAACGCCTGCACATAATCTAGCAGCACCGGTCTCGATATCGTTCACCATTGCTCCATGAAAGCGACAGTGCACTCCGTTTAAACGTCTTCGCAGGTTTAAAAGTAGTCGCCCACGTACTAACATACATACATATACCTATACATACTTACATACATACTCAGATACCTACATACTACGTACCTACATACTTACATACTTACATACGTACCTCCACACACCCTTGCATACCTACAATTACCTACTAGATTAAAGATAGATTACTCGTACTTCTACTTACTTTCGCTCTCACTTGCTTTTACTTAACGGGAAATACTTGTAAACATTAACATACCCCCCTCCCCCACCCCGCCCCATAAAACCCCATTACCCTGGTTATCGAGAGGCCACTCGTGGAGTCTGAGAAATTCCTCACTAACCATTTTCCCACAAATCGATATGTCGTCCAAGTCTGCTAAGTCTACGTCTTCCATGACTCGCGGCGCGGCCTCGAAGGCCCTGCGGAAGAAGGCTATCACCCAGACGATGGAGAAGAAGGAGGCGGTGGCGCGGAGCCCAGCCTTGGTGGCCGAGCCAGCGCCGGCTGCGCTCGCCCACCCGGAGCCGGCGACGGCCGCGCGCGCTTGCGCGGGGCCGGCGCCGGCGCCCGGCTCCAATGCATCGGCGGCGTACGACATGGAGGAGGAGCTTGACAAGCTCGGCGTCGCCAGGCCGACCCCCAGGACGTACGACGACCGGTCTGACGAGGAGGGTGTGTGCAGCGGGCGATCTGGCAGGCGCTCCAGCATGCTGCCGTGCTCCGACAGGCGATCCGGCGTATCGATGGACCTCGCCTCGCAGAGAGCCAATGACCTGCTGCAGGCCGGCAAGGAGGCGCTGGAGAAGGCCGGAAACATGAAGCGCGAGTGTAAGGTGGAGGCCGCGGAGAGCCTGCAGGAGATGTACGAGATCGTGCTCTCCGTGTCGGACTCGCGCTCTCGCCACAGAGTGTCGCTGGAGCAGGAGAGGGCCAGGGCGGCGAAGGAGTTGGTGCGAGTGGAGCGAGCTCACTCGAAGCAGTTGGCGGAGATACATCAATCTCACGCGGCCAAGCTCCGAGAGGCTCACGAGATCATTGTGACGACTAGCCAGACCACGGAGGCGATCAGAGGGTGGCTCAACTTCGAGATGGATGGCCCTATTAAGAACATAGCGACCATACAGGGCGAGCTCCGGGCTCTAGCTGCAAAAACTGTTAAAACGGGGGAGTGCTCGGGAGACCCGAGCCTTGAGACACAACTCGAAAAGTTTATCGAGAACCTTACTCCGCGGTTCAGTGAGGTGACCAATCAGCTCTGTACTCTCAGACAGGCGATCGACGACCTTGCGAACCTTCTTGACAAGGCAGAAAGACTGCGCCCGGCGACGTATGCGATGAGTATCGGCTCCAACCTGGACTTCGAGAGTCTCCTCATCCAGTTAAGAGAGGACATAGCCGGGCTGAAGAACGACAACCAGATCAGAACTGATGAGCCAGCTTCAAGTCCTGTGAGACCTTATCATTACACAGAGGTGCTGTCGGCCATTGGGGCATTAAAAGGTGACATTGCGGCTCTCCGAAGCGAGTCCGCCGAAGCTAAACAAACCGGGAAGTCGATTGCCCAGAGCCTATCCCAACTCAGAACGGAGATGGGAGAGTCTCTGGATGCAATGGTGGAGACGGTAGGCCCGGTTAGAACTGCGGTTGAGTTGCTTCGGAGAGAAGTAAACGAACTTCCTCACCCAGCTGGCGAGGCCCTAGAACCGGTGGATGCCCCCAAAGCCACTGTAAATCGGAGACCTGCAAACACGTACACGCCGAATACCACTGCGCGGCGTGCGGTGGTGGTAGAGTCCGATGATCCCCAAAAATCGAGCGAGGACATCATGGCCGACATAAAGAAGAGGGTGGATGTATCCGAGCTGGGAATAGCAGTGCATGGTCTAAGGAAGGGACGGAACAGCAAGGTCGTCATTTCGGTGGAGACTGAAGAGGACAGAAGCGCGATGAAAACGGCCATACAGCGGCTGAGTAAAGAGTATACGATCACCGAGCCGCCCCCGAAACTACCGCAGCTTAGGCTCATCGGAGTCACAAATGATATGAGTAATGAGAAGGTCGCCGAAGCCATTCGACGCCAAAATAAAGGAACCCTGGGCGCTCACGTCGATGGGCACATAAAGGTGCTGCGAAGAACAAAGCACCGCTCTGATTGCCTGAACAACGTCATTGTGGAGGTTAGTCCGGCTATCTGGAGGGCGCTGAGAGATCAACGGGTGAAGGTCGGATACCAGGTGGTGCAGGCCATTGACCAGTCCCCGATAAAGCAGTGCTTCAGGTGCCTTGGCTTCGGCCACGAGGCTCGGACCTGCACGGTCGCTCAATCTTGCGGCTACTGCGCGGGTGAACACGACACCAGAGCCTGCAAGCGTAGCGAGCCCCCGACCTGCGCAAACTGCAAACCTGGATGCGACAGGTCCCACCCGGCATACAGCGACCAGTGCCCGGAGTGGCGGAAGTTTGACCGTCTAGCGCGATCAGTCATTAGCTACTGTTGACATAGGCACCTCAATCAACACCGAGTCCGCAAACGCGAAAATCCGCCTAAAAATCACGCAGGCGAACCTTGGTAGAGGGGTTGCCGCGACCCAGGAGTGCATGAAAGCGGCTCTTGATAGAAAATTCTCCATATTACTTCTGCAAGAGCCGTATGTGGGGGGCCGCGGTTTCACTAAATGGGGCACACATAGAGTTGTGCAACACCACCGAGGGGCAAAACCCGTTAAATCAGCGATTGTCATTGTCGACGATAGGCTTGCGATTACCGAATATCCCGAAATGTGTACGGAAAACATCACATGTTTAGTTTTAAGTCTAGGAAACATTAGGTTAGGCATGGTCTCTGTGTATCTGGAAGGAAACGAAGACATCGAGCCGTATCTTCAGCACATCCAGCGGGTGCGACAGCGCTTGGCCACTCCACACATCATCCTGGCGGGAGACGTGAACGCCAAAAGTTACTGGTGGGGAGAGGACGAGGAGGACTCTAGGGGTACTGCGTACACGGAACTGCTAGCTCAAATGGACATGGCTGTGCTCAACTCGGGATCGACACCCACCTTCAGCGTGTTCCGCAACAACAGGGCTTATGAGAGCATCGTGGATGTCACGGCCTGCTCGAACTCCGCTCTGGGATGGATGGAGAACTGGAGAGTGGATAGAGGCCTGATGACCACTTCGGACCACAGAGCTATCACCTTTGAGGTGAACCTGGAGAGCTCCTTCAGACTGGTAGAGCGGCATACGACGCGGAAGTACAACACCAAAAAGGCGTGCTGGGAAGTCTTTGGGAGTTGTCTAAAGCAAGAGTTGCAGACCCAAGGCCTGGATGTGGATACAGTAGAGGCCGCACGCTCGCCGGAGGACGTCGACAACATAGTAGATACCTTCTCTGGCTGCGTCGAGAGTGCCTGCAAAGAGAGCATACCCATAGTAAACAAGACCAAGCGCTCTAAAATGAACTGGTGGACCGAGGAGCTGTCGAACAGGAAGGCGGAAGTCGTCAGGCTCCGAAACAGAATCCGAAGAGCAAACCCTAGGCGCAAGCCAACACTAATCAAGGAATATCTAGAGGCTCTAGCCCATTACAAGGAGGACCTTATTAGTGCAAAGGTATCCAGCTGGAAGGAGTACTGCACTGGTCAAGACAGACCAAAAATGTGGGAAGGTATCTACAAAGCACTCACCATGACAAGCCACCAGAGTGACTGCCTCCTGCGAGATCGTGCGGGAACGCCGTTGAGCCCGGCTGAGTCGGCGACTCTGCTTGCTGACACTTTCTTTCCGGAGGATGACCCAGACACTGATACACAGGACCAGGCGTTATTGCGAGAGGAGGTTCGAAGCTCCATCGCATCTCTGAGGCAACAGCAGAGTTCGGAGGTCACCGCATCCACTGCCTTTGTTAGGGACGAGCTCCTCAATGTCATCAGAGGAATCGGACCGGCAAAGGCGCCCGGAGAGGATGGTTTCACGGCTGACATATGCCTCAGAGCCATCATCTATACTGACAACCTCTTCCTCGCAATTGTTAACAAGTGTCTGGGACTGGGATATTTCCCTGGGATATGGAAAAGGGCCGTCATCCGAATTATCCCGAAGCCGCTAAAGGAGGACTACTCGTCGCCCAAGTCGTACCGACCGATAGGGCTCTTACCGGTCTTTGGCAAGGTTCTGGAGAAGATGTTCACTTCCCGAATCATGTGGCATCTGGGTAGCCGAGGACTGCTGAATAGGCGTCAGTATGGCTTCACACCCCAAGTGAGCACGGAGGATGCACTCTACGACGCGGTCGGGCTGATCAGAAGAGAGATGGCTGTCGGGAAGCTGGTAGCGGTAATATCACTGGATATCGAGGGAGCATTCGACGGAGCCTGGTGGCCACTGATCCTGAAGCAGCTCGTCACAAAAAATTGTCCCAGTGATATTCTTCTTCTTGTCGACAGCTATCTGTCTGATAGATCGGTTCGCGTGCAGTATGCGGGAGAGCAGACGGACAAGGCGACAAGCAAGGGCTGCATACAGGGCTCTACCTGTGGACCGGTGATGTGGAACATCCAGCTTGATCCCCTATTACAGCAAACAGAGAAACTTCAGGCTCACGTTCAAGCATTTGCTGACGACATTCTCATCGTAGCTTCAGCGAAAACCACATCTGAGCTCAACACGGCAGTGAACGAGGCCCTGAGGACTGTAGCTGAATGGGGGAAAAATAGCAAGATGAAGTTCGCTGCACACAAGACGCAGGCCATTCTCGCAACGAGGAAGATGAAGTTCGACACACCTCACTTTACCCTTAATGGCGTGGACATAGAGATTGGCAGTGAGCTGAAAGTGCTGGGACTCACCATCGACTCGAAGCTGTTGTTCCGAAATCATCTCCAGAACGTCTGCAAAAAGGCAGTGAACGTGTACCAGAAGCTGTCGACTGCAACTAGAGCTAACTGGGGCCTAAACACAACCATCACAAGGTTGCTGTACACAGCTGTAGTTGAGCCCATAGTCCTGTACGCAGCTAGCGTCTGGGCTCCGGTTACGGACAAGAAGTACGCGACGGCTCGTCTGAATCAGCTCTCCAGGAAATTCGGCATCATGGTGGCAAGAGCGCATAGAACTGCTTCGATTACATCGGTTTTGTGTCTGGCTGGGGTTCTGCCCTTGGACCTGAGAGTGAAGGAAGCTGCTGAGCTCTATGAAATTAAGAGAGGGAAACCTTTCCCAGAGCTGCCAGGACGCGAGATTGAACGAAGAATCGGGACCTTCACACTGCCGCATCCGGCGAAGAGGCGTCCAATACCGTATGAGCTGCTGAAAACCGAGCAGGAGGTCACCGACGTAAACTCGCGTCCAAAACTCTACACCGATGGCAGCAAGATAGAGGGGAAAGTTGGAGCTGCTGTGACATGGTGGGAGGAAGATGAGGAAGTGAGGAGCTCCAAATTCATCCTAGCGCCGTACTGCTCAGTGTACCAGGCAGAACTTGCGGCCATTCTCAGAGCCATCGAGATGTTCACCAGGTCTAAAGCCCAGAGCGTGAACATCATAAGTGATTCCAGATCCTCCCTGGACACGATAGCGGACCCTGGAAGCACCCATCCAATTGTTGCGGAGATTCGGACCAGAATCCACGAGCTGGAAGCCAATAGTAGAGACATAAAGCTCTACTGGATCAAAGCCCATGAAGGTTTCGCTGGGAACGAGAGAGCAGACGAGTTAGCAAAGTCAGCTGCACTAACCAATAAGACCAGTCCCGTGTACGACAGAATCCCTATTTCCTACATCAAGTACTCACTTCGTCAGAGAACAATAGAGACGTGGAACAAGCGCTACACCGAAGCTGACACCGGCAAGATCACGAGGCTGTTCTTCCCCAATGCCCGAGATGGATACAAAACAATACTTAAGCTACAAATGTCCAACGTTATGGCGCAGCTGTTCACCGGGCATGGGGGATTCCGAGAGTATCTTCACCGCTTCAAGCTTTCTACAACTCCGAACTGCACCTGCGACTCAGATACTCCAGAGACTGTGCCTCACCTTCTTGACGATTGTCCCAGGTTCGGCGCATGGCGCCAAGATATCAGCTCTAGGTTACAAACTAGGATAGCATGTAATGATTATGGCAAGCTTGTCGGGGACAATGACCATCGCTGTGAATTTCTTAGATATGCGGAACGTGTGGTCAGGTCAGCGGGGAGGGCAAATGGGAGCACAGTGTGCTAGAACTTTTGTGTATTGTAAATGTGTAATGTATTGTGAATTTGTAAATAATGATAAACTAAAGTAAATGCTTAAAAAACATGTAAATATGAATTAAATTAACTTCTAATAAATTATGTTTGGTAAATTTATAAAATATGTTAAAATGTGTGTAACGAATAATTAATAGTACTGTATAATAACTAATTAGAATAAATTAAATAATAGACAATGTATAACTGCTGGTAATAATAAAGAAATGGTAATGGTAAATAATAAGGAATAAGTAAATAAGATAACAATAGATTAGAGATTATGTATACCTAGAAATATTATAATGTATAAGTAAATAAGTAAGAAATGAAATAATAGAATAACAAAATTAAATTGATATGACATTGACTTGTAATAAAAATGATAGATAATGTATAATTAAGTAAATACCTAATAGGAATATATAGTTATTGGATCAAGATAATTAATAAATAAAAGGTAAAAGGGGTTTAAAAGTAAATTGATAAAAAGTTTGAGATATTAATGAAGAAAGTAAAATAAGAATAGGTAATTATAGAAATCAGGAAAATAAAGCTAGGAAATAAGGGGGGGAAAATAATTGTCATGTTAAATATTAGAATGTATAAATCGCCGCAATATAAATAGCGGCGAGAAACTTAGTGCCATTTCGAGATGGTAAAAAAAAATTAAAAAAAAAAAAAAAAAAAAAAAAAAAAAAAAAAAAAACCTAACCTAACCTAACCTAACCTAACCTAACCTAACCTAACCTAACCTAACCTAACCTAACCTAACCTAACCTAACCTAACCTAACCTAACCTAACCTAACCTAACCTAACCTAACCTAACCTAACCTAACCTAACCTAACCTAACCTAACCTAACCTAACCTAACCTAACCTAACCTAACCTAACCTAACCTAACCTAACCTAACCTAACCTAACCTAACCTAACCTAACCTAACCTAACCTAACCTAACCTAACCTAACCTAACCTAACCTAACCTAACCTAACCTAACCTAACCTAACCTAACCTAACCTAACCTAACCTAACCTAACCTAACCTAACCTAACCTAACCTAACCTAACCTAACCTAACCTAACCTAACCTAACCTAACCTAACCTAACCTAACCTAACCTAACCTAACCTAACCTAACCTAACCTAACCTAACCTAACCTAACCTAACCTAACCTAACCTAACCTAACCTAACCTAACCTAACCTAACCTAACCTAACCTAACCTAACCTAACCTAACCTAACCTAACCTAACCTAACCTAACCTAACCTAACCTAACCTAACCTAACCTAACCTAACCTAACCTAACCTAACCTAACCTAACCTAACCTAACCTAACCTAACCTAACCTAACCTAACCTAACCTAACCACAGTCCGGTAGCCCCGCTAGGCCGAGTAACAGCTCTGCGCGCTGTATCCGTGTAATAATTTTTAGTTTAATTAATTTAGTAAGAAAAAGTTGGTTTTTCGTTAATAGGCTTTATTGTGGTGGTTGTGCCTTATTGGATTGCTTTTCCTGGATTGGTCGGACCGAGGGGAACGACACCAGGGACCTGGAGGGAATCTCGTTCGAGGAAACACCGCGAAATCAGGTATTGTAACTTCATTACTGCCTGATTTTCAGCGACGACACATAGTTATCTGTAGCTTAACTTAAAGACCATTGTTAGGAGAATCGAACGAGACTTCTTCCAGGAAAATAGGAGCACAACCCACAGAGCCATAGGCTTTTTAGTCAGCGCGCGGCCGCTCGTACTGCACTCCCGGACCTCCAGAGGCTCGACCCGGAGTCCCGGAGAGGTGACCGCTCGCACAAACGTCGGTCTCTAAACCACTTATCAAATTGTATATTAATTTTATAAAAATAAATTCAGTAATCAGAGCTAGACTGCAATTAGTATTCTCATTCAAATTCAATTTCCATTACATTCTTTATTATTTTTATCATTTTCGTATATACCGGTTATTAATAATTCTAATTCTATTTACTTGACATTTAATTTTCACATAGACATCTTTAATTTATTGATTTTTTTGATAAATTGGCTAGTTTATTAGTAATATACCAGGAAAAAGTGTCTCACTTTATCCGGGCTCACATTTTGGAGCAATTTTACTTCTATAGTGAACGCGTTTGGAGCCAATTAGGTAATCCTTTGACATTATTCAATTCAACCTCAATCGAACAGTAAAATTTTATCTAAAATCGGTTGAAAATTGACAAAGTTGTGAGCATTTTTAGATCAGCGTGTAGTTTCACCTCGGCCGGCCGGGAGCTCCATACTTGGCACCGTTGCGTTTTATTTGACCTAAGGAGTAATACGTACGTGACTGTGCGCGGCTAGTTCGCACTCGCGCGCGACCTGTTGCAATATTGCGCTGCTTACTCGACCGCCCGTTCACAGTCTGCGCTCCGTCGGAGTGTCATTACTCCACGAGCCTAGCGTTGAGCGGTAGGCACAGCGCGGCGGCCGGTGGGGGCTCGATTCTCAGCGCTCGGCCGGGGACTACCCGCAATATATCGCGGCCGCGCCGGACAAGGGCTCCCGATTGTTCGTGAAGCCGTGACTCGCCACTTTGGACCTAAATATATCTAGGTACCTACTTAGGTACGCACGATCGATACATTCTAGTATAGCTCCATTTCTCAGATCATTAATCTCTCCATTTATACACTCGGGAAGGCCGGGAACCGGACTGTTAGGTTTTTAGTTAGGTATTAAGTAATTTATTGTACTCATTATTTATTATTGAATTATTGATAAGAATTATTAGTTAGGTATAGTTAATTTATTTAAATTATTATTAATTATTCATTATTTATTTTTATACAATTAGTTACATTATAAAACTAGGTACATAATTAGTTACGCGCTGCTAGCACGGGTTGCAGGCCACGCGCCGCCGCTGCGAGGCGCTTGGGTAGGTAGCAGATAGGTACGACTACGCACAAGCGCAACCGGCACGGGTTGCAAGCCGCGCGCCGCCGCCGCGAAGCGCTTGGGAAGGTAGCAGATAGATAGGTACGACTACGCACAAGCGCAACCGGCACGGGTTGCAGGCCGCGCGCCGCCGCCGCGAAGCGCTTGGGAAGGTAGCAGATAGATAGGTACGACTACGCACAAGCGCGACCGGCACGGGTTGCAAGCCGCGCGCCGCCGCTGCGAGGCACGCTCACCACACATTCAGTGGAGGATAGCTCCACTTATACACTCGGGAAGGCCGGGAACCGGACTGTTAGGCTTTAGTTAGGTATTAGGTAAAATTATTAATTATTATTGAATTATTGATTAGTATTATTAGTTAGGTATAGATCATTTTTATTATTTTATTTTATTTTTATTGATAATTTATTGAAATTATTATTTGTTACTATTTTTTATACAATTACTATTGAATTTTATTATTATTTGAAATTTATTATTGAATTATTAATAAGTATTACTTATAGATAATTTATTAGAATCATTATTTTGTTATTTTTATACAATTGGCTACATTCTTAACACACTTTAGAATTAATTACGTGCTGCCAGCACGGGTTGCAGGCCGCACGCCGCTGCCGCGAGGTCCTTATTAGGTAGCAGATAAGAACTTGCGTATCTACTAAAAGGTAGGCCGTACAGGGTTGGTTGGTCCTGGAGGGGGCTTTTTCTGTAAGAATTCTATAGCTAACGACTTGTTCGATATTATTGAATGTTTTTGTTTTTGAAGGGGGGGGCCTATTTCGTTTTATGAAAGTTTTTAAATTTCAAATAATCACTTTTGCCTTGCTTTTTGTGTCATACCTGGCCTTTATTTTCACTAAAGGTAGGGTACGGCGCCTTAAAGTTCAGATTTTTACTTACATTATCATTCTTCAGAGTATTTAGTTTAATATATTCAAAATTTTAAGTGTCAAATTAATCAGTTTCTAGGTAATTTAGTGAATTTTAGTAATTACTATTATCTGCATTTGTTTCCGACACCTAGTAAAATTGTGTCAAGTTTTCTTTGAGCTGTTGCTCTTGCAAAACTGACAGGCGCTATAAATTATTATTTTCTTTTGTAATTTTAGTTTATTTTTAAATTTGTTTTCTATAGGTTGGGTTACATAATATAGTATCAGGAACGGAATTAGGTTAACCCTGGGATATTAACCTGAATAAAAGGACATTTGAACGAAAATAATTTATTGCGGAAGGACAATGTCATACAGGCCTAGGGCTTCGACGATGCCTAGACAAGGGGCAACCGCGCGAGCGGGCACAGGCGCAGCAGAGGATGGGGCTCCACCTCGTCCCCCGGGACCGCAGGGCTTCCTCTCGCAGCAGAGGACGGTCAGCGAGAGCGTGGGCCGGGCGGGCGACGCCCCGCGCAGCGCCGCGCGGACGGCGGCCGCCCTGCGGCGCGGCGCCGATGCGGAGCGCGAGCGCGCGGGGGACTGGCCGGCCAGGAACACCGTCAGCAGCATCAAGTCACAGCTGGAGACCACGTCCCGGGCCATCGACGAGGTCACCGCCATGGCGCTCACCGAGATCGCGAGCAGCCTCGAACAGTCGCTGCAGCCAGGACAGGCCACGCCCGACCCACCGGCGGGGCAGCGGGAGTCGCCGGCGACTCGAGTCGGCAGCGAGGACGGATCCCCGAAGACTCCCGGCCAGCTTCTGGAGCTTTCGATGATGTCCCTCGGAGACGGCGGCCCGGTCCACGAGGCCCCGCGACTGGCCAACCGGATTCTGCAGAAGACGATCGCGGAGGTGGACAGGTCCCGCAATCTCAACAGGGACATCAAGGAGGCGATTCTGGCCGGGCTCAACGGGCTGTATGAAATGGTCCTCCGGCTGGCGGACTCCCGCAGCCGTCACGTGGCCGAGAAGGAGAGGGTTAAGGCCTACTCCGAGCGGCAGCACGGCCTGCAGGAAAAAATATACGCCGGTAAATTGGAGGCCATCAACACATACGTGCAGACGAACCTGGACGAGCTGCGGCGGGCGAGCGTAAAGACGCTGGAGGAAACCGAGGCCACCCGCCGGCTCGTGCAGGAGATGGCTGCCGATCAGGCGTGGGTCAGAGCGGGGGCCGGGAGCGAAGCGTGCGTGCAGGTAGACGCGCTCGTCAGGGAGGTGCGCGCTCTGCGCGAGGATGCGCTCCGCCCGCCCCGCGCCGAGCCGGGCGATGCTGCGCCGCGGGAGGTGCCGAGGGTGGCGGCCGCGCCCGCCCGGTTCCCTATTATAGTAGAGTCGAGGAACCCTGCGCACACTGGGGACCAAATTATTACGACCATTAAAAAACGGGTGGACGTGATCGGAATGGGGGTCGGGATCAACGCGGTGAGGAAGTGCAGGAACGCTCGAGTTGCCATCTCGTTGGAGTCCGAGCGGGAGAGGGTGACGATGGGGGAGGCGATCGAGGGGCTCGGAGAGGACTTCACCGTGACGAAGCCGCGCGGCCGCGACCCGCTGCTGCGCCTCGTGGGAGTCATCTCCGAGCTCAGCGACGCCAAGATCGAGGAAGCTCTCATCCTGCAGAACGCCGGCTCGCTGCTGTGCGTGCCTGAAACGGAGAGGAAGGTCAAGGTGGTCAGGCGTATTAAAGGCAGAAACGCGGGCCTTAACAACGTCGTCCTGCAGGTCGGTCCTGCGATGTGGGGGGCGCTCAGGGACAGCAGGGTGCGACTGGGGTATCAGATGGTGACGGTAGTCGACCAGTCGCCCCTCCTACAATGTTACCGGTGCCTCGGTTTCTCGCACCGAGCGGCGGAGTGCAGAGCCCCGGAGCCGAGGTGCGGCCACTGCGCGGGCGAGCACGACACCCGTGAGTGTCGCCACCGGAGTGAGTCCCCGCAGTGCACTAACTGCCGCGCGCGTGGCTCCGGGGCCTGCGGACACCCCGCCTACAGTTCCGACTGCCCGGAGTGGAGGCGCTGGGACCGTATAGCGCGCCTGGCCGTGCGCTACTGCTGAGGGCTCCTTGAGAACCATCCAGGTTGTCCAGTATAACCTGGGCCGGGGGAGGGCCGCTACTCAGGAGTGCGTCCGCGAGGCCACGGTCCAGGGGGTACACATTTTGATGCTCCAGGAGCCTTACGTGGGCTCCCGAGCACACGTGGCGGCCCCGAGCGGATGCAGAGTCGTCCAGAGAGTCACCGCGGATGTTAACAAACCGGTTCGGTCTGCAATCATCATCACGGACCCTAGGATAGTTTTTGTAGAAAATAGTAGTTTTATAAGTGAGGACATCGTGGGAGTAGTTATTAAGGTAGGTAGGTTAAGAATAGGATTAATTAGTATATATTTAGATGTAGAATTAGATTTAAACGAATACCTGGAGCGGGTCTATCGCATCGCGCGCGGCATGGAGACGGACCGGCTGGTCGTCGGCGGCGACGTGAACGGCAGCAGTCCCTGGTGGGGGTGCTCGGCGGAGGACGCGCGCGGTGGGGCGGTGGCGGAGGCGCTGGGCGCGCTCGGCCTGGAGGTGCTGAACCGCGGCGCCGAGCCCACGTACTACGCGCTGCGCCAGGGCCGCGCCTGCACCGCGCGCATCGACGTCACGGCGTGCTCGGCTGCGCTGCTGGGCGCTGCGGCTGACTGGCGGGTGGACGCCTCCTTCGGAGCGCTGTCCGACCACCGCGCCATACGTTTCGCGCTGCGCCTGGCTGCGCCTGTGCCCGCGCCCGCGCCCGCCACCACGAGGATCTACAACACCGACAAAGCGGACTGGCTGCGCTTCGCGGCGGAGCTCGAGCGAGGGCTCGTCGAGGCGGACCTGGAGCGCGGTGTGGCCGATGCGGCCGGCGGGGAGGACGTCAACCGGCTCGCCGAGTCTTACAGCGAGTGCGTGGTGGCGGCGTGCGAGAGGGCCGTGCCTCGATTGGCACCCGGGGGGATCCGCCGCGCCTGCAAGTGGTGGACGCCGGACCTTACGCGTATCAAGGCGGAAATGCTCAGGCGCAGAAGGAAAATCGCCAAGGCCGCTCCACGCAGAAGGACGTATGTGATCGAGCTGTACCTGGAAGCGAGAGCCGAATATAAGAAGGCGATCGAATCGGCGATCACGAGCAGCTGGAAGAAGTTCTGCGACGGCGAGCGGACGGAGACCGTCTGGGAGCGCTCGTACCGGGTGATGAAGGCGTGCTCGGCCGCGGTGCAGGACAAGCTGCTGGAGGCGCGGGATGGCACCGTGCTGGGACCGCTGGAGTCCGCCTCGCTGCTGGCCGACACCTTCTATCCCCGGGACGACAGGGCGCGGGACACGGGCGAGCAGGCGCGCCTGCGGGCTGACGTGGAGCGCCTGGTGGCGGAGCTGCGCGCGCGCGGTGACGGAGCGGAGCAAGCGGGCGCGCGCGCCGCCTTCACCCCGGAGGAGCTGGATACTGTGCTGCGAGCCATGAGCCCGAAGAAGGCGCCGGGCGGCGACGGCCTCACCCTCGACATCTGCCTCAGGGCCTACACCTGCAACAAGGCCCTGCTTCTGCAGCTGTTCTCGCAGTGTCTGAGGTGGGGCTGTTTCCCGCGGATTTGGAAGGTGGCCACCATTAAGGTCATCCCTAAGCCGGCGAAAGAAACATACGTCCTTCCGAAAGCGTATCGTCCGATTGGACTCTTACCTGTGCTAGGGAAGATGCTGGAGAAGTTGTTCGTCAACAGGCTGCAGTGGCAGCTGGGTAGCGATGAGCGGCTCAGTGTGAACCAGTACGGGTTCACCCCACAGCGCAGCACCGAAGATGCCCTCTGCGACGCCATGACTGAAATCAAAAGAAACGTAAGTGGGAAGAAGATAGTAGTCATGGTGTCGCTCGACATTGAGGGCGCCTTTGATAACGCGTGGTGGCCTGCTATCCTCGAGCAGCTGCACGCCAAGGGAGTTGACCCCCTGCTCGTGCGCCTCGTGGCGGACTACTTGTCGGAGCGGAGGGTGAAGCTACGCTACGCGGGGGAGACTATCGAGCGACTCATGGAGAGGGGCTGCATCCAGGGCTCCGCCTGCGGTCCGATTTTGTGGAATGTGCAGCTGGACCAGGCATTGGAGGAGACGCAGTATGAGGGAGTGCGAGTGCAGGCGTTTGCGGACGACATACTTGTGGTGGCGGCGGCGAATGATGGTCGACAACTCGAGGCCAAAATCAACAGAGCCTTGGCACTCATTGTTCGGTGGGGAGACAGGCTTAAACTCAGGTTCGCTCCAGCGAAGACGCAGGTTCTTGTAATCACCAAAAAGGTGAACTACTACACCCCCCAGCTGGAGATGGCGGGGATCCAACTCAGACATGGGGCCAGTCTCAGGATATTGGGGTTAACGGTAGACCCGCTGCTCAGCTTCAGAAAACACTTGGAAGAAGTTAACAGCAAGGCGATAGCGCTGTACAAGGCGGTGTCGAGAGCGGCGCGAGCGCAGTGGGGCCTGAACTCCGATATCTTGAGATTGATTTATATATGTGTGGTGGAGCCCACCGTCATGTATGCGGCAAGCTGCTGGGCCGATGTGGCGAGCCGTGTGTACGCGGAGACGGCGCTCAGCAGGCTCACTAGATGCTTCGCACTGAAAATAAGCAAGGCTCACCGCACAGTTTCATTTACATCTAGTGTCCTGCTGGCGAGGATTTTGCCGTTGTCCCTGAGAGTTGAAGAGCACGCTGCCATCTACAGAATCAAGAAGGGAGGACCGCTCACCTGTGTTCCTGGGCGAAGTCTGGAATGCCGTAGAAGTCCGTACTCTCTCCCACACCCAGCTGACAGAAGAAGGTTGGAGTTCGGGCGGATCGGATCGCAGGAGGATGTCGCTGCTCTGGAGTCCGATGTGCCGGTGCTGTATACCGACGGCAGTAAGCTGGAAGGGAAGGTCGGTGCGGCGGTTAGTTGCTGGCTTGGAGGAGTGGAGGTCAAACACACTAGCTTCCGCTTGGAGAGCTTTTGCAGCGTCTTTCAAGCAGAGCTGTCGGCTATATTAGGGGCGCTCAACATGATAGGAAAGAGAAGGGAATGCAAATACTTCATAGCAAGTGACTCGAGGTCGGGGTTGGAGGCCATAAGTGACCCTAATACAGTTCACCCTATTGCTGTAGATGTAAGGCAGCGCATTTCACAGTTGCTTGAGGAGGGAAAAGAGGTTGCGCTGTACTGGGTGAAGGCTCACTGTGGTGTATTGGGCAACGAACGAGCGGATGAGTTAGCCAAATATGCTGCCTTGAATAACAGGCAGCTGCCTAAATATGACAAATTCCCGCTGTCATTTGCAAAGCGCACCACCAGGGAGGATACTATAAAACAATGGCAACAAATTTATGAAAGTGCTTCAACAGGATCCAGTACAAAATTGTTTTTTAATAATGTAAACACTGCCTACAAAATCATCGGTAAAATTAAATTAAATAATTATATTGCTCAGATATTAACGGGACATGGAGGGTTTAGAGCATATTTACATAGATTTAAATTGAGTGAGTCTCCATTGTGCTCTTGCGGTGAAGATGTCCCTCAGACAGTGCAGCATGTCATAACGCATTGCCCAAAATTTGGCAAGTTAAGATATGACTGTGAGAGCGCAATGGAGATAGCTATAGTTGTAAACAATTTAGAATTTATTATATCCAATGATGATTGCAGACAGAAATTCCTTGGTTTCATGAAGACCGTTCTTCGGAAACTAGGGAATGAAAATAATTCATTTTTGCAAAATTATTAATCAATTTATTTAGATATTAGACAATTGTACTACTTTTACCTTGAATAATAGCCTGTGTTTGTGTCCTTTAACTTGTAAATTTTTAGCACAAGTCTTCAATGGATACTTCTTTGTGGGGGGTGAATTTGTTGTTCGTCTTGTTTTGGACAACACAAATTTAATTTGCAGCTCAGGGGGTATCCATTTGAAAGAATCAAAGCTAAACTTAAATTAAAAACTTATAGGTTATACGCTAACAAAAACACAAATAAATAACATCAAAAGTTCAGCACAGACTATTTAATTAGCCTGTTGACTGAACGAAGGACACAGATAAAATAAATTATTAAATTATTGAGATTATTGGTAAAATATAATACAATTGTAATTTATCAGAGATGAATTAAAATTATAATTAATCTTGGTTTATTTATTATTGTGTAGATGTAAAATAATTGTATCTTTAGATGTAATTTACCTATTGTTATTGGTTTTATAATGTAGTTGTTGAGTTCTCCCAAAGATGGCGTTAGTTTTAATATTTAATTTCTTAATAAATGTAATAATGTTATTGAGATTAGATGTTATTGATTTTACTATTATTTATTGATTTTATTATTATTATATTATTTATGTGAATGAACTAAATGAATAATTAGTAGCATTTTATGAATCATTATTTTAATTGAATAGGTTTATTAATACATGATGTATATTTGAGCTGTTTTGTCACTGAATTATTTTGTTGTACAATGAAATTGTTAAATTTAACTAAATGTTTATTAATAATGAATGAAATTAAATAATTTTGATTGTATAGGAGAACATTGGCAAATATGGCAAAAATGTTGATTGTTTTTGTATTTGATTTATTTTTAATGTAATGTATTAAACTGATTAATAGGATTTTAAAAATATATTTAAAGCTTTCATTGTCTGGAACAATCAAAGGTAGTTAAATGTAGTAAATGATAATCATAATAAATATTAACTGTTGTAATGACTGATAGGGGGTTTCTAAAAATGGTATAATGATTCTGGCTATGTTAACTAAATATTGAAAATCTTTGTTGTATCTCTCTCCTCTTTTCTTCTTTTTAATTAAAATTTAATTTTTGTGTAATTGTAATAAATATACAAGGTTGTTATTTTGATACCAGAACCTAATGATGTTGCAATATCATAGCAACAGTTAATTTTAAGTTAGTGCCATTTCGAGATGGCAAAAAAAAAAAAAAAAAAAAAAAAAAAAAAAAAAAAAAAAAAAAAAAAAAAAAACCTAACCTAACCTAACCTAACCTAACCTAACCTAACCTAACCTAACCTAACCTAACCTAACCTAACCTAACCTAACCTAACCTAACCTAACCTAACCTAACCTAACCTAACCTAACCTAACCTAACCTAACCTAACCTAACCTAACCTAACCTAACCTAACCTAACCTAACCTAACCTAACCTAACCTAACCTTTTTTTTTTTTTTTTTTTTTTTTTGACGAGGAGGAATCTGCAACCAGATTTCCGCTCGCATTGAGGGTGCAAGCGGAATATGTGAGGTTGTCCGTCTAAAAAACGACGGAGCACTCACTAAACCTCCCCGGTGACCAGCCTCGATGCATGTCAAAGGGATCCGGGATCTCCATACGGAACGCACCGGTTCCCTTCTCGCAAAGTGCTGCAGGCCGCAGCCCTTCCCCGGAGTGGCAAGCCACTCCAGCACCCATCCGGTGCGTACGGCAGAACACGTCACTCATGTTAACTGCCGCCCTCCCTGGGTTCGTTGTACGGGTAGCCGGGAGCCCTCACTCCGACTACCCACGAAACCCAGCGCGCCGCTCAGTCCCACAAGAGTCTCCCCGACTCTGCGAATACCTTGCGGCGAGACGCCGGCACTGAGATCCCATCTCTAATGCCTGCTTGGGTGCGTGCAGTGGATTACACTCGCGGAATCCACCTTCCCTTTCGGGCACACACACACCAAGCACGTCCCCGCTTCAACCACTGCACCCTCAATGAAGAGACTCGTGGAAGAAGCCCCCATACCCTCCTCCACTCGGTCCCACAAAGGTCTCCCCGACCCAGCGAATACCGAGCGGGCGGACGTTTTGCAAGGAGGGATAAAATCCCTTCTTGCCTGCTGGATGCATACGACGGCCCCCCCTCGCAAAAGGGCCGCCGCCCCTCCCGAGATCCAGTGACGAAACAGACGTGGGCCAATCTGCTCGTCAAGGACCCCAGGATCATTCGGTCCCACACGAGGGTCTCCCCGACCCTGCTAATGTGGCACCAAACGGCCGAAAGCTGGCGCGGGAACGAGGCGAGTGTCCTTTGCCAACTAACGACTGGGAAATGCACACCGAGCACGTCCCCGCCTCGTCTACTGCGCCTTCTGCTACACCAGAAGGACGCGCAGAGAAGCAACCACCACAACGCCCCTTGCGTTGGGCCCCCCCCCCCCTGGTGTTTGGTCCGCGCCGGTATACCGGTAGCCCCCATATCTGGAGGCCGTTCCCCTATCCGCCACCTGGGGACGCGCCACGTCGGGGTTCACCTCCCCGCCCACTAGGACATCCTAGCAGGTCCGTGGAACCTAACCTAACCTAACCTAACCTAACCTAACCTAACCTAACCTAACCTAACCTAACCTAACCTAACCTAACCTAACCTAACCTAACCTAACCTAACCTAACCTAACCTAACCTAACCTAACCTAACCTAACCTAACCTAACCTAACCTAACCTAACCTAACCTAACCTAACCTAACCTAACCTAACCTAACCTAACCTAACCTAACCTAACCTAACCTAACCTAACCTAACCTAACCTAACCTAACCTAACCTAACCTAACCTAACCTAACCTAACCTAACCTAACCTAACCTAACCTAACCTAACCTAACCTAACCTAACCTAACCTAACCTAACCTAACCTAACCTAACCTAACCTAACCTAACCTAACCTAACCTAACCTAACCTAACCTAACCTAACCTAACCTAACCTAACCTAACCTAACCTAACCTAACCTAACCTAACCTAACCTAACCTAACCTAACCTAACCTAACCTAACCTAACCTAACCTAACCTAACCTAACCTAACCTAACCTAACCTAACCTAACCTAACCTAACCTAACCTAACCTAACCTAACCTAACCTAACCTAACCTAACCTAACCTAACCTAACCTAACCTAACCTAACCTAACCTAACCTAACCTAACCTAACCTAACCTAACCTAACCTAACCTAACCTAACCTAACCTAACCTAACCTAACCTAACCTAACCTAACCTAACCTAACCTAACCTAACCTAACCTAACCTAACCTAACCTAACCTAACCTAACCTAACCTAACCTAACCTAACCTAACCTAACCTAACCTAACCTAACCTAACCTAACCTAACCTAACCTAACCTAACCTAACCTAACCTAACCTAACCTAACCTAACCTAACCTAACCTAACCTAACCTAACCTAACCTAACCTAACCTAACCTAACCTAACCTAACCTAACCTAACCTAACCTAACCTAACCTAACCTAACCTAACCTAACCTAACCTAACCTAACCTAACCTAACCTAACCTAACCTAACCTAACCTAACCTAACCTAACCTAACCTAACCTAACCTAACCTAACCTAACCTAACCTAACCTAACCTAACCTAACCTAACCTAACCTAACCTAACCTAACCTAACCTAACCTAACCTAACCTAACCTAACCTAACCTAACCTAACCTAACCTAACCTAACCTAACCTAACCTAACCTAACCTAACCTAACCTAACCTAACCTAACCTAACCTAACCTAACCTAACCTAACCTAACCTAACCTAACCTAACCTAACCTAACCTAACCTAACCTAACCTAACCTAACCTAACCTAACCTAACCTAACCTAACCTAACCTAACCTAACCTAACCTAACCTAACCTAACCTAACCTAACCTAACCTAACCTAACCTAACCTAACCTAACCTAACCTAACCTAACCTAACCTAACCTAACCTAACCTAACCTAACCTAACCTAACCTAACCTAACCTAACCTAACCTAACCTAACCTAACCTAACCTAACCTAACCTAACCTAACCTAACCTAACCTAACCTAACCTAACCTAACCTAACCTAACCTAACCTAACCTAACCTAACCTAACCTAACCTAACCTAACCTAACCTAACCTAACCTAACCTAACCTAACCTAACCTAACCTAACCTAACCTAACCTAACCTAACCTAACCTAACCTAACCTAACCTAACCTAACCTAACCTAACCTAACCTAACCTAACCTAACCTAACCTAACCTAACCTAACCTAACCTAACCTAACCTAACCTAACCTAACCTAACCTAACCTAACCTAACCTAACCTAACCTAACCTAACCTAACCTAACCTAACCTAACCTAACCTAACCTAACCTAACCTAACCTAACCTAACCTAACCTAACCTAACCTAACCTAACCTAACCTAACCTAACCTAACCTAACCTAACCTAACCTAACCTAACCTAACCTAACCTAACCTAACCTAACCTAACCTAACCTAACCTAACCTAACCTAACCTAACCTAACCTAACCTAACCTAACCTAACCTAACCTAACCTAACCTAACCTAACCTAACCTAACCTAACCTAACCTAACCTAACCTAACCTAACCTAACCTAACCTAACCTAACCTAACCTAACCTAACCTAACCTAACCTAACCTAACCTAACCTAACCTAACCTAACCTAACCTAACCTAACCTAACCTAACCTAACCTAACCTAACCTAACCTAACCTAACCTAACCTAACCTAACCTAACCTAACCTAACCTAACCTAACCTAACCTAACCTAACCTAACCTAACCTAACCTACAGTTTTGTGCATTTTGGACCCTAACTTAGAGATTTTCTAAAGTTTTGACACTAAATAAATTCATAAAAAATTTTCTATCGTGTGGATTCTTCCTCTGCTGCACCTAAAACGCTGCCCTTCAGCACCCCTGCAAGCACCTGTAACAAAAAGGGAACAATTAGCACATAGAAAATCAAAAGATTGCCTTAACAGTTTTCAAAAAGTCTTCATACCTGATCGGTATTTCCCCATACAATATTGAAATTACATATTAAATTTTTCAAAGTAACACTTTTAGTGGACCAAGATTGTACCTACTGTGTCGCAAACGCTGAAAAACTACTAGCGAGACCCACCGGTCACTTATTTTTCACAGTTTTGTGCATTTTGGACCCTAACTTAGAGATTTTCTAAAGTTTTGACACTAAATTAATTCATAAAAAATTTTCTATCGTGTGGATTCTTCCTCTGCTGCACCTAAAACGCTGCCCTTCAGCACCCCTGCAAGCACCTGTAACAAAAAGGGAACAATTAGCACATAGAAAATCAAAAAATCGCCCGCCCACCCACCCGGTCCCGTTCACTGAAGTGAATTCCGGTCCAATTCTGGTCATCTGAAACTTTGAAATTCGATTTTCGGCAACTTTTAGTGTCTTTTTGTGACGGACGGCCCTGGGGGCCTCCTCTACTATTTATTAGGACCTATTTTACCTAGATTTTATGTGACTAGGGGACAACATACTCGATTTATTGAGCAATTTCAATATTTTAGCTATAAGTTCTAGTTTTTAAGGTACCAAGGTACTATATAATTAGAATATTGACATTTATAGATAAGCCTACTCATCCTTTATAATATTTCATTAAATTGACTAAAGTAGTTACAAAAACTATCCAGATATAATTTATATAAGTTTAGACAAACTAGACAAAGTTTAGTTTTACGGTACCGAGGTACATTATATTATAAGACACTAGTAGATATATCTACAACTTGACTCTGTCCATTTAAGACTTACTCTCATACTTGTTTCTCGCTTGTTGAACTCACGAATTGCACGCACAACTGCAGCCGGCCCGACGAACCTGGAACAAAGGAAACAATAATTAGTAAACCACATCAAAATACTTACCTGTACACCGTTGACCGGCGGTCGCAGCAAGCCTGAGACAAAAAAGAGATAGGGTGTTAGTTTAAGACATAGAAATAAGTAGATATAAAAACTTCACTATAATATAATACTATTTACAACTTTTACAAACTTACGTTGATTAGATATTTAGTCCCTCTGACAGAAAAAACTTAGTTAACCATGTTCGGTTTTCGCACCCCTGCAAAAACGGTGGGAGGCTCCCAAAATAGAAGCCCATCCAAGACACAGCACTCACCGCAGAACGAGGGTGAGCAAAGCAAGCCCTCGGAAGTGCGACGTAGCATCGGTGAATGGGAGGCGGGAAACCCCAGCGCAAACCCGGTGACTCCAACCAAACCTAAAAAAGCCGCACCAGTGGGACCACCTAAACCAAAAAAGACGATTCTGCAAGAGAGCAAACCATCAGCTCGAAGGTTTTCGGTGGAGGAGCTGGAGAGTCCACCACAGGCTATCAAGTATAAGGACCGGTTGTCGGAGGCAAAAAACTGCCTGACCAAGGCAAAATTAAACCTCGGCAACTCCAGAAATCTAAAGGCCGAGATAAAAACCGAGGTCATGGCAGCGATAGAAAGGCTATACCAGTTAGTAAAAGAAGGAGAGCTAGCCAAGGGAACCGTAGAGCAGCAGAAAACCGAAGCACCTAAAGGAAAAGAAGTAGAAATTAAGGAAATAGACAACACTAAAACAGATTTACTTACAAAAACATTGGAAGAACACACAAAACTAATAAAAGAAAACAATGAAAAGATGGAAAACTTAAAAGAAGCAATAGAAAGGCAACAAGAACTCCTTCAAAAGCAGACATACGCAAATGTAGCAGCGGGCTCAAGAAAGCAGATCCGAGAGCAGACCGCGCTGCACTCTGTCGTCGTTACTGCAAAAGACGAAACGGAAACGGGTGAAGAAGTCCTAAGCAGAATAAGAAACGCTGTAAATGCAAAGGAGGGATGGGTCACAGTAGAAAGGATCAGGAAAGCAAAAGACAGGAAAGTCATTGTAGGATGTAGAACAGAAGAAGAAAGGCAAAAACTGAAAGAAAGACTCAAGGCATCAGAAGAACACCTCAATGTAGAGGATATCAAGAACAAAGACCCACTCGTTATCCTCAAGGATCTGCTGCAACACAACAGCGATGAAGACATCCTCAGTGCACTTAGAAATCAAAACAGAAGTATTTTTAAAGATTTAGATAGTAATAATAGAATGGAAATAGCCTACAAAAAGCGTACGAGGAACCCACACACGAGCCATGTCGTCCTGCGGGTATCCCCACAGATATGGCAGCGCATGGTAGAGGCGGAAGCAGTCCATGTCGACCTCCAGCGAGTACGAGTGGCAGACCAGTCGCCACTCGTACAATGCTCGCTCTGCCTAGGGTACGGGCACGGCAGAAGGTTCTGTACAGAGACGCTGGAGAAATGTAGCCACTGTGGGGGCCCGCACCTAAGGAGTAAATGTGCGGACTGGCTCGCAGGCACAACCCCGTCTTGCTGTAACTGCACGCATGCCAAAATAGAAAAGTCAGACCACAATGCGTTCAGCCAGGAGTGCCAAATAAGGAGAAAGTGGGAAGCAATGGCCAGAGCCACTATAGCATACTGCTAAAGTGGCTCAAGGCAAACCTGGCAACCCACACCCAGCACAACAAACAGTTAAATTAAAAACCCTCAGAAAATGTAGTCAGTTTCATAATGAAAAGACACAGTTTCAAACAAAACACAGCAGAACTATACTAAATACAGAAAACAAGGAACATTAACACACAAAATTAAAACTTGCCTCAAAAACTAAAACACAAACAACCTAACTAGTACAGAAATATAGCAAACAAAATAAAGAATAGATAACAATAATAAGAGATGAAATATAATATATGCTGATTTTATATTTGGAATATAAAAAACCAGCATAGACAATAAATAAAGACGATAAATATAAAAAACTAGAACACAAATTAAAATAAATAAATTCCTCGTAGGCTTAAAAGAGAAAAAGCCAATACTTAAACAACAAATTCATTAAATCAGTTTATAAGCAAAAATAATATTTACATAAAAATAACTAAACAATAAATAAAGAACAAAACAATACAATTTCCAAATTAAAACCAAACACCGAATATTAAAAGAGCCTTACAAAAACAGTACATAAACTTAAAGATGATAAAAACCAAACGATAAATAACCTATGTTGACTATATATCTAAGATATATATAAACAACATAGATATATATGAAGAAATAGTAATAAGAATAAGATTAGATATAAAAACCCTTTGTAGCGCTAAACACTATTTTATAAGCACAATAGTAAAAGTAGTATTAATTATAAGCAAAACCCGTTTAAATAATATACCTAGATAAGAGATGAGAAAACGAGAAAATAAGAAAAATAAATTAAATTAAAAGTTTAAAATATATAAGTTAACCCATTTCGCAATAAGAAATTCAAATGAATAATTACATATAGAAATTTGTATAAATATATTAGACACAAAATTATTACAAAATAGTAAAGTAAAAGCAGAAGGAAAATTAAAACGTAACAATATCAGGTAAAAAACAAAAACCCCAAACCTCTCCTTCCGAACAACATAGTAAAAATAAAACAAAGATAAAAAAGGACTCTGACCCCCATGTCAGAGGGACAACATGCGCCATCGAAAGATGGTAAAAAAAAAAAAAAAAAAAAAAAAAAAAAAACCTAACCTAACCTAACCTAACCTAACCTAACCTAACCTAACCTAACCTAACCTAACCTAACCTAACCTAACCTAACCTAACCTAACCTAACCTAACCTAACCTAACCTAACCTAACCTAACCTAACCTAACCTAACCTAACCTAACCTAACCTAACCTAACCTAACCTAACCTAACCTAACCTAACCTAACCTAACCTAACCTAACCTAACCTAACCTAACCTAACCTAACCTAACCTAACCTAACCTAACCTAACCTAACCTAACCTAACCTAACCTAACCTAACCTAACCTAACCTAACCTAACCTAACCTAACCTAACCTAACCTAACCTAACCTAACCTAACCTAACCTAACCTAACCTAACCTAACCTAACCTAACCTAACCTAACCTAACCTAACCTAACCTAACCTAACCTAACCTAACCTAACCTAACCTAACCTAACCTAACCTAACCTAACCTAACCTAACCTAACCTAACCTAACCTAACCTAACCTAACCTAACCTAACCTAACCTAACCTAACCTAACCTAACCTAACCTAACCTAACCTAACCTAACCTAACCTAACCTAACCTAACCTAACCTAACCTAACCTAACCTAACCTAACCTAACCTAACCTAACCTAACCTAACCTAACCTAACCTAACCTAACCTAACCTAACCTAACCTAACCTAACCTAACCTAACCTAACCTAACCTAACCTAACCTAACCTAACCTAACCTAACCTAACCTAACCTAACCTAACCTAACCTAACCTAACCTAACCTAACCTAACCTAACCTAACCTAACCTAACCTAACCTAACCTAACCTAACCTAACCTAACCTAACCTAACCTAACCTAACCTAACCTAACCTAACCTAACCTTTTTTTTTTTTTTTTTTTTTAAGTGAGGAAAATGCGTTACGCATCCCCGCCCTGCCGGGGGGCAAGGGCGAGGTATGTGGGACTCCCCCTTTCGGGTATACCCACTAAAAACCTCACTATTCCCGCCACTGTTGGGCAGAGGCAAGGCCGGCGGTAACTCCACAGTCCGCCTGGCCTCGCCTGTGGCCCACGTCCGCCCGATAAGATGGGCAGACCTCCTCAGAGGGGCGAACCCCTCCTACCTCCTCAGGGGGTCTCATCAATGGACGGCTGGTGCCCCCGCACCTGCCGCCCGAGACGCCCCTGGCGGGTCGTGTCGAGAGCGGGCACCCCTTCTCGCCCGCCCGCCTCGCCCACGATGGAGCCTTTGGGAGAGCGGATCCCACTCTCTCAGGCGCTCCGCGGTCTCCTTCTGCAACATGACGTTGTCGCAGAAGGAGATCATCGCCTCCCAGATCATCTCGCTGCCAACCATCTTCTCCATGACGGTCGGCAACGAGAGATCACCTCCTCCCAGGGCCGCAATCAGCTCCGATCGCGGCCCTGCCCAGGCGGAGCATACCACCAAAGTGTGCTGTGCGGTGTCTTCCGCACAGCCACAATGGTGGCACTCCGGGGTCGACTCCTTTCCGACTATGTTACACAGATACCTCCCGAAGCAACCATGCCCCGAGAGTATCTGCGTAAGCCGGAAAGTCATCGGCCCCCACTTCCTCCCTACCCATTCCTCCAGAATGGGCAGGACTCCCTCCAACACCCGGCGTCGGGACCTTGCACCCGTAGTTTGCAGCCCCTCGAGCCGCCGCCTCCACTCGCCCAGAGCCTCCTCCTGGGCCTCTCTGCGCCACCGCACCACTTCGTCGGGCGCAGGGCGCAGGTCCCGGCTCCGGGCATGCGTCCGTTGCCAGTAGACCGAGGACTGAACCTCGGCCTCTAGGTCCCACGGAAGGGAACCGGCAAGGACGCAGGCCATCTCGTGGGAGATGGTCCGGTAACCCCTAATGGCCCTGACCGCCATGACCCTCTGCGCTTGGTGCAGGAGGGCCTTGTGGCGGTTCTTCAGGGACCCCGCCCAGATCGGGGCTCCATAAAGGGCCATCGACCGGACCGCCCCCATATATAGGCGGCGGCAACTCCCATTCCCTCCTCCCAGGTTGGGGAGCAGGCGGCCAAGTGCACCCGCTGTGCTCACCAACCTTGGGACCAGGCGCTCCAGGTGAACCCCGAAGTCCCACCTACTGTCGAGGACGACGCCGAGGTATTTCAACGTCGTCCCGACCGGGATAGGGGTTCCGCCCACCACTATGTTAGTGCTGGCAGGTGGTCTCCGTCGGGGCCCGTGAAAACAGATGGCCTCCGACTTATGGAGAGCCACCTCCAGCCCCAGCCTCCGTATCCTCGACACCACCGCCGCCACGCCAGCGGTGGCCAGTATCAAGGCGGCCCGGAGATCAGAACCCCGGGCCGTCACCAGGGTGTCGTCGGCGTAACAAATCACGTCCACGCCGTACAGGTTTGCACAGCGCAGGACGTGATCGTAGCCAATGTTCCATAGCAGGGGCCCAAGAACGGACCCCTGGGGAACACCGCGCGTCATACGCCGACGACCACCTGCTCCATCTCTGGTGGGGAAGACTACCGCCCTATCCGACAGGTAGCTCCCCACCAATCTCCTCAAGTATCGAGGCACTCCATGAAAACGGAGTGCCTCCAAAATAGTCGGCCAGGGTAGGCTGTTGAAGGCGTTCTTTATGTCTAAAGACACAGCCAACAACAGCCCACCCCCTGACACCGCCTCTTCCGCCATGTCCCGCAGGCGGCCGATCGCGTCTATGGTCGACCGGCCGCAGCGGAACCCGAATTGGGCATCCGACAAACTCGGACCCACTCCTTCCAAGTGCTCGACGAGGCGGTTGGCTACCACTCTCTCCAGTAGCTTTCCCGCCTCGTCGAGTAACACTATAGGCCGATACCCCGACGGGTCATCGGCCGGCCGCGTCTCCTTACGGAGGAGGACTAGGCGGCCCTCCTTCCACCGGTGTGGGAAGACACCTTCTCGCACACACCTGGTGAAGAGTGCCCTTAGGCGGGGCTCCAGAGCTTCATGCTCTCCGCCTAGGGCCAGGACCCACGCCCGGCAAGGGATGCCGTCGAGTCCTGGGGCCGTGTTTTTGCCTTTGATGCGTAACACGGCCGCACCCACCTCCTCCTTTGAGACCTCGGGCACCTCGCCCGAGTCTCCCTCCTCCGGTGCTGGTGGCGCCATGGTGGGAGGCACAAAGTCTGTTCCCATCTCCGGGAACAGTGCCTCGACCACCCTTTCTAGTACCGCCGGCTCGAGGCTGCTAGAAATGGGAGGGGTCCAAGGGCGTAGTTTTTGCCGTACTAGCTTGTACGGCCTACCCCAAGGATCCCTCTCCAACGTCTGCAGGAGCTCCTCCCACGCCGCGGCCTTAGACCGGCTGATGGCGAGGCGGAGTGCCACCGCCACCTCCCTGTATGCGGCGTACAGCCGGTCCTCCTCGCCCTCCTCGCGGTTTCGGCGTCTCCGATACCGCTGGAAGGCGCGGCGCTCCTCCACGCACGACTGGCGGAGTCGGGCGATCTCCTCATTCCACCAGTAGACGGCAGTTTTGGACGGGGGGGCTCTCACGCGAGGCATCGCGGCGTTGCACGCCTGCGTCATGGCCTCGCAGAGCCGAGCCGCATCCCCGTCTATGTCCACTGGTGGTGGATCTGGTATCCACGCCTGAACAAGTACTGCCTCCTGTAACAGTTCCCTGTTCAGGCGCTTAATCGCCCATCGCGGCCCATCCAGCCTTGGCTGGCTTGGGGCTCTCGGGGTGTCTGGAGAAGAGTTGTTGGAGACGCTGAAGGTAATATACCTGTGATCCGACAGCGTCTCCTCGTTCTCCAGAACCTCCCACCCCTGGACACGGTATGCGATGGGGGGGGTCGCGAATGAAACATCCACGACTGACCCCCCGTTACGGCGCACACACGTGTCCACCGTGCCGCGGTTAAGGATGGCCAACCCGCACTCCACCAGCCACTCCTCCAGCACTCTCCCCCTAAGGTCCGTCGTCGCCGAACCCCAAGCCCTAGATTTGGCGTTAAGGTCTCCAAGGACGACGACGGGACCGGGAGAGACCTGGCCGACCGCGACCCCCAGTAACGCGAGGAATCGCTCGAAGTCGGCGAGTGGTCGATTGGGGGAGAAATACACCCCAACAATGACCACTACGCCGACCTTCGCCACCACAAAGCCCTCCCCTCTATTCACAGCAGTGAGAGGAGGGCCGCCCGCTGAGCAGCGCTGTATTATCGCCACCGAGCCACCGCGATCCCCGACCCAATCCGAACGGACCGGGACGCGATACGGCTCAGCGGCGACAGCAATATGGGCCTGCCACTCCGCCATGGCCTGGACGAACAGGTCCTGGGCCGCGGCGGAGTGGTTGAGGTTCCCCTGCAGGAATCGGAGGTCCATACTAATGGACCTCCATCGGATCCTCCGTCTGACCCGCTGCTTGGGGCGGGTTCATAGGCTGCGATTTGGCTTTCCTAGCCCTTGCCGCAGCCTTCTTCGCGGCCTTTTTAGTTGGGGGCTTGGCACAGGCCTTGCCCCCAGCGAGGTGGTCCGCCTTCTTCCCAGCTGCCTCGCAGACGGGGCAGTGGGGCTTGGCGGAGCACTCTCGGGCCTTGTGGCCCGCTTGACCGCAGCACAGACAGTTCTGGCTGCGGTCGACCTCCGACGAGCACTGGGCCCCAATATGGCCCAGTGCAAAGCACCGGTAGCACCGGCGGGGGAGGGCGTCAAGGATTTTCACCCCGACAGCCACCCATCCGACCCGGAAGTGTCCGGCTACGACCTGTTTTGCAGCCGCAGCGGGGCACTTTACTAAGGCCGTGCCCACACCCCCGGGTCCCTTTCTTATTTCACCAGACTTTACACTGTCTGGCGAACACCCTCCTGCCTTGGCGACCGCGGCCGCCAACTCCTCCGGGGTGACAGAGTCATCCAGACCGGTTACCCTCAGGTCGACTGAAGTCACCGGCCTGGAGACTTTTACGTCCTCCGAGGCAAACAACCCCCGGAGCTTCTCAGCCAGCAAATCGGCTTTTCCCCCACTCGTCGCCCCTGGGACCTCCAAGATACGAGCCCCAGTCGCAGCTTGTCGGAAGCGTACGGAGGAGATCCCGAGTTCCTCCAAGTCGAGCTTCGACTTGGCCTCGGCGATCACCTCCCCGTACGTCCGTCCCCTCTCCTCCGCCCCCCGCTGCAGCGCGATAACCACTGCAGCTGAACGCTGGGCGCGGGGCTTATGAGCTTTGGCCTTTTTGGCCTTAGCTGGCTGGGGCGCCCCTGGCTTGTTGGGCGCCGATGTCCTTGGCGCCCTGTCTGCTGGGTCCTTTCGCTGCTTATTGCGGCGACTGGGACCCACTGTCTGCCAGCCCTCCTGATCTTGCTTTTGGCTATTTCCTGCCGGAGCAGGGGCTGCCTGAGCAGGACCAGTTGGGGTAGGGGCAGCTGGGGAGGCCTTCTTGGCCTTCTTCCCTTTCTTCCTCCTCTTGCCAGATGTGCTGGCAGCTTCTGTAGCCGCTTGCGCCTTCTTCTCCGCTGCTTTTGCAGCCGGAGTGGTGGCAGGCTTTTCTGCAGGCGCCTTCCTGGGCGCCGGAGTCGGCGACACAGGCACCTCGTCATCCTTCTGCGCTCGTTCCGCTGCCAAAGGCGGGCGGTGGCGCTTTGCGGGCAGGAGCCGCCCGTCCACCTCCAAACTGTCCAGCCGTGCGTCCATCTTTGCCAGAGAGGCTTGTAGAACCTCTCCAAGCTTCGCATACTCAGCCGATGTGGCGGGAGCAGCGCACTCCTTGCTGCCCCTTACCTCGGCCCTGAGCGCAGCCATCTCCTCACCGAGCCGGTCTAGCTGTCCCTTGAGCATGCGGTTCTCCGCCTGGAGCCGAGCCACTTCGTCAGCAGGCGTTCGGGAGGCCAACTCCTCAAACACCTCCCGAAGCACTTCTACAGACTTCTTGAGGGCGCTCTGGAACGTGCCCTTAAGGTTCCCAGACTTATTGCCCACCAGCTCTATGGCCGTCAGGCTCTCTTTCACCCGGCTAGATAGGGCGACAGCTGGGGCCTCTCTCGTCGGGCCCCAGGAAGCCACAGCACCTAGGTAGCTTTTGGCGGCATCTGAGCGTGGCTTGGGCGTTGCCGCCGCCACCTCCTTCTCCACCTCTAGCTCCATCATCTGCCTCTCGGCAACCAAGTACTCGGCCCTGGCCTTCGCCATGCCGACGTACCGACCAGTTGTCGGGGGTCTCCCAGGACCGCGCTTCGACAACTTGGTCGACCCTTCTGGGAGCGCGTTTCGGTCCGAGTCGGACCCGCTGCTCCCGCGCTTCCTCTCTATCGTATTCGGTCTCTTCCGCCAGAGCCTTAACGGCTGGCTGTTGGAAGTGGCCGACATCGCGTCAGAGTCGCTCTCTAAGCTACTCACCAGGGATGGACATCTGGTTTTGCTTAGGGCCTCCTCCACAGGGTTTACAGTGGCGTCCATCCTCCTGAGGACCACCACAGCCTTCTTGGCAGCGACCTTCGCCACCAAGGCTCCCTCCTTCGTCGTTGACGCCGAAGCGTCCGCACCAGAAACCCTCGCGGGCTCTGCAGCTACTCCTTCTTTGCGGCATTCCAGGCGACCGCCCTCCTTTGGGGTTTGTATGAAAGAATCCATAAATAAGTCCCACGAGTACCGGGGACTCATACGACCCGGACAGTGCCCTCGTGTATCCGGGAAGGGCAGGTGAACCTAACCAAGGCGCTACGCCTAGGTACAGTAGCGACTGGCTTTACCGGCCAGCCATCCTCTAAGAGAACGGACTTCGTGCTGCACCCCCACTTGTCCTACGGGATTTTTTATAGAGGTTTACTCCTCGCAGCCCGGGCGACCAAGCCAAGGCCATCGGTCCCACTCCGATCACGAGACATGACCGCAATCGTCGCGGGATTACGACTTCGAGCTGGGGGCAGGGAAGACAAGTCCCCCCTTGCCTGCCCGACGGCGGGGTAAGCGCACGCCGAGCCCAACTCTGCTTCATCCGCGCAAGCACGTAACAAAGCTAATTGCCCGAAAGGGCCCTCCTCCGTTGCCCCCGAAAACGCCAGCAAAGCGCCGCCCCACCCGAAGTCCCGCAAGGAAGCTGACCCATACAGCCGACTCGCAGGAAATCAAGCAGAACGACACAAAACCAGCAAATGCAGAGGCACCTTGGTGTTTGCCCGACGAGGTGGCCGAGTTGACCCTCCCCGCCGCGCCGCCGGCCTTGCAGGCCAGCCATCCACCGACTCCAAGTCCGCTGAGACTCTCGTCTCCTCCTGCCCCGTCTGCCGTGCTCTATGCTACCTTCATAGAGACACGCAGAGGGGCCCTGTGTGTCCTTTGGTCCGCGCCGGTATACCGGTAGCCCCCATATCTGGGGGCCGTTCCCCTATCCGCCACCTGGGGACGCGCCACGTCGGGGTTCACCTCCCCGCCCACTAGGAGAACCTAGCAGGTCCGTGGAACCTAACCTAACCTAACCTAACCTAACCTAACCTAACCTAACCTAACCTAACCTAACCTAACCTAACCTAACCTAACCTAACCTAACCTAACCTAACCTAACCTAACCTAACCTAACCTAACCTAACCTAACCTAACCTAACCTAACCTAACCTAACCTAACCTAACCTAACCTAACCTAACCTAACCTAACCTAACCTAACCTAACCTAACCTAACCTAACCTAACCTAACCTAACCTAACCTAACCTAACCTAACCTAACCTAACCTAACTGCTTCGATTACATCGGTTTTGTGTCTGGCTGGGATTCTGCCCTTGGACCTGAGAGTGAAGGAAGCTGCTGAGCTCTATGAAGTGAAGAGAGGGAAACCTTTCCCAGAGCTGCCAGGACGCGAGATTGAACGAAGAATCGGGACTTTCACACTGCCGCATCCGGCGAAGAGGCGTCCAATACCGTACGAGCTGCTGAAAACCGAGCAGGAGGTCACCGACGTAAACTCGCGTCCAAAACTCTACACCGATGGCAGCAAGATAGAGGGGAAAGTTGGAGCTGCTGTGACATGGTGGGAGGAAGATGGGGAAGTGAGAAGCTCCAAATTCATCCTAGCGCCTTACTGCTCAGTGTACCAGGCAGAACTTGCGGCCATTCTCAGGGCCATCGAGATGTTCACCAGGTCTAAAGCCCAGAGCGTGAACATCATAAGTGATTCCAGATCCTCCCTGGATACGATAGCGGACCCTGGAAGCACCCATCCAATTGTTGCGGAGATTCGGACCAGAATCCACGAGCTGGAAGCAAATAGTAGAGACATAAAGCTCTACTGGATCAAAGCCCATGAAGGTTTCGCTGGGAACGAGAGAGCAGACGAGTTAGCAAAGTCAGCTGCACTAACCAACAAGACCAGTCCCGTGTACGACAGAATCCCTATTTCCTACATCAAGTACTCACTTCGTCAGAGAACAATAGAGATGTGGAACAAGCGCTACACCGAAGCTGACACCGGCAAGATCACGAAGCTGTTCTTCCCCAATGCCCGAGATGGATACAAAACAATACTTAAGCTACAAATGTCCAACGTTATGGCGCAGCTATTCACCGGGCATGGGGGATTCCGAGAGTACCTTCACCGCTTCAAGCTGTCTACGACTCCGAACTGCACCTGCGACTCAGATACTCCAGAGACTGTGCCTCACCTTCTTGACGACTGTCCCAGGTTCGGCGCATGGCGCCAAGATATCAGCTCTAGGCTACAAACTAGTATAACATGTACTGACTATGGCAAGCTTGTCGGGGACAATGACCATCGCTGTGAATTTCTTAGATATGCGGAACGTGTGGTCAGGTCAGCGGGGAGGGCAAATGGGAGCACAGTGTGCTAGAACTTTTGTGTACTGAATTTGTAAATAATTAAAAATTAAAGTAAATGCTTAAAAAACAATGTCAAATTGAATTAAATTGAATTAAATTAACTTCTAATAAATTATGTTTGGTAAATTTATAAAATATGTTAAAATGTGTGTAACGAATAATTAATAGTACTGTATAATAACTAATTAGAATAAATTAAATAATAGACAATGTATAACTGCTGGTAATAATTGGTAACATAAAGAAATGGTAATGGTAAATAATTAGGAATAAGTAAATAAGATAACAATAGATTAGAGATAATGTATACCTAGAAATATTATAATGTATAAGTAAATAAGTAAGAAATGAAATAATAGGATAACAAAATTAAATTGATATGACATTGACTTGTAATAAAAATGATAGATACTGTATAATTAAGTAAATACTTAATAGGAATATATAGTTATTGGATCAAGATAAATAATAAATTAAAGGTAAAAGGGGTTTAAAAGTAAATTGATAAAAAGTTTGAGATATTAATGAAGAAAGTAAAATAAAAATAGGTAAATATAGAAATCAGGAAAATAAAGCTAGGAAATAAGGGGGGGAAATAATTGTCATGTTAAATATTAGAATGTATAAATCGCCGCAATATAAATAGCGGCGAGAAACTTAGTGCCATTTCGAGATGGTAAAAAAAAAAAAAAAAAAAAAAAAAAAAAAAAAAAAACCTAACCTAACCTAACCTAACCTAACCTAACCTAACCTAACCTAACCTAACCTAACCTAACCTAACCTAACCTAACCTAACCTAACCTAACCTAACCTAACCTAACCTAACCTAACCTAACCTAACCTAACCTAACCTAACCTAACCTAACCTAACCTAACCTAACCTAACCTAACCTAACCTAACCTAACCTAACCTAACCTAACCTAACCTAACCTAACCTAACCTAACCTAACCTAACCTAACCTAACCTAACCTAACCTAACCTAACCTAACCTAACCTAACCTAACCTAACCTAACCTAACCTAACCTAACCTAACCTAACCTAACCTAACCTAACCTAACCTAACCTAACCTAACCTAACCTAACCTAACCTAACCTAACCTAACCTAACCTAACCTAACCTAACCTAACCTAACCTAACCTAACCTAACCGAGTCGGCAGCGAGGACGGATCCCCGAAGACCCCCGGCCAGCTCCTGGAGCTTTCCATGATGTCCCTCGGAGACGGCGGCCCGGTCCACGAGGCCCCGCGACTGGCCAACCGGATCCTACAGAAGACGATCGCGGAGGTGGACCGGTCCCGCAACCTCAATAGGGACATCAAGGAAGCGATTCTGGCCGGGCTCAATGGGCTCTATGAGATGGTCCTCCGCCTGGCGGACTCTCGCAGCCGACACGTGGCCGAGAAGGAGAGGGTGAAGGCCTACTCTGAGCGGCAGCACGGCCTGCAGGAGAAAATATACGCAGGTAAATTGGAGGCCATCAACACATACGTGCAGACGAACCTGGACGAGCTGCGGCGGGCGAGCGCCAAGACGCTGGAGGAGACCGAGGCCACCCGCCGGCTCGTGCAGGAGATGGCCGCCGACCAGGCGTGGGTCAGAGCGGGCTCCGGGGGCGAGGCGTGCGCGCAGGTGGATGCGCTGGTCGGGGAGGTGCGTGCTCTGCGCGAGGAGGCGCAGCGCCCGCCCCTCGCCGCGCCGGCCGAGCCGAGTAACGCCGCGCCGCGGGAAGCGCCGAGGGGCGGCCGTCGCGCCACGTACGCCACGGCGGTGGGCAGCAGGTACCCGATCCTCGTTGAGTCAAAGAATCCTGCGAAAACAGGGGACCAGATATTATCTGAAATCAAAAAGGGGGTGGATGTGATAGGAATGGGGTTGGGGGTCAATGCGGTTCGTAAATGTAGGAATGCGCGAGTGGCGATCTCACTGGAGTCGGAGCGAGAGAGGGCGGCGATGGGGGAGGCGATCAAAGGCCTAGGGCAGGATTTTACAGTCACGGAGCCGCGCGGCCGAGACCCGTTGCTGCGCCTCGTCGGAGTAATATCCGAACTCACCGACGCCAAGGTCGAGGAAGCCCTCGTTCTTCAGAATGCCGGCTTGCTTCTCTGCATACCTGAGACCGAGAGGAAAATTAAAGTTGTTAGGCGAATCAGGGGTAGGAACACGGGGCTTAATAATATTGTCCTGCAGGTTAGTCCGGGGGTGTGGAAGGCGCTCAGGGATGGCAGGGTGCGACTGGGGTATCAAATGGTCACAGTCGTCGACCAGTCGCCCCTCGTCCAATGCTATCGCTGCCTTGGTTTTTCGCACCGAGCGGCGGACTGTAGGGTTCCGGAGCCGAGATGCGGCCACTGCGCGGGCGGTCACGACACCAGAGAGTGCGGTCACCGGAGCGAGGCCCCGCAGTGCACCAACTGTCGCGCTCGCGGGTTCGCGGACTGCGCACACCCCGCCTACAGCTCCGACTGCCCGGAGTGGCGGCGCTGGGACCGCATAGCGCGCCTGGCCGTGCGCTACTGCTGAGGGCACCCCACAGACTATCCAGTTCGTGCAGTACAACCTGGGCCGGGGGAGGGCCGCCACCCACGAGTGCGTGCGCGAGGCCGCGGCGCAAGGGGTGCACGTTTTGATGCTCCAGGAGCCGTACGTGGGCTCCCGAGCACACGTGGCGGCCCCGAGCGGATGCAGAGTCGTCCAGAGAGTCACCGCGGATGTTACCAGGCCCGTTCGGTCTGCAATCATCATCACCGACCCTAGGATAGAATATGTTGAAAACAGTAGGTTTATAACGGAAGACATCGTGGGGGTAGTAATTAAGGTAGGTAGGTTAAGAATAGGTTTAATTAGTTTGTATTTAGATAGGGAATTAGATTTAGATAGTTACATCGAGTACGTGAGCTGCGTCGCGACCGGCATGGGCGCCGACCGGCTGCTGGTGGGCGGCGATGTCAACGGCAGCAGTCCCTGGTGGGGGTGCTCGGCGGAAGACGCGCGCGGCGGCGCGGTGGCGGAGGCGCTGGGCGCGCTCGGCCTGGAGGTGCTGAACCGCGGCGCCGAGCCCACGTACTACGCGCTGCGCCAGGGCCGCGCCTGCACCGCGCGCATCGATGTCACGGCGTGCTCGGCTGCGCTGCTGGGCGCCGCGGTCGACTGGCGAGTGGACGCCGCCTTCGGCACGCTGTCTGACCACCGCGCCGTGCGCTTCGCGCTGCGCCTGGGCGCGCCCGCGCCTGCGCCGCGCGTCGCCAGTACGAGGGTGTACAACACCAGGAAGGCGGACTGGCTCCTGTTCGAGGCGGAGTTCGAGCGGGAGATCGTCGAAGCGGACCTGGAGCGCGGAGTCGCCGCGGCGGAGGGCGGGGAAGCGGTGAACCGAGTCGCCGAGCGGTACACCGAGTGCGTGGTGGCCGCGTGCGAGCGGGCCGTGCCTCGCCTGATGCTCGGAGGGATCCGTCGGACTTGCAGGTGGTGGACGCCCGAGCTGTCGCAGATGAAGGCGGAGATGGTCAGGCGCAGGAGAAGGATCGTGAAGGCCGCTCCGCGCAGAAGAGAGTTCGTGGTTGAGCAGTACCTGGCGATCAGAGCAGACTACAGGAGGGCGATCGAGACCGCGATGACAGACAGCTGGAAGAAGTTCTGCACCGATGCGAAGACCGAAACGATCTGGGAGAAGTCCTACCGGGTGATGAAGGCGTGCTCGGCCGGAGCGCGGGACGTGCTGCTGGAGGACGGAGGCGGCACCGTGCTGGAGCCCTTCGAGTCCGCGTCGCTGCTGGCCGACGTGTTCTACCCGCGCGACGACCCCGCAATGGACACGAGCGAGCAAGCGCGGCTGCGAGCCGAGGTGGCGCGACTGCGCGAGGAGCTGCGTGAGCGGGACGCCGCGCCGGAGGAACGCGCGGCCTTCACCCCAACGGAGCTGGAGACGGTGCTGCGCGCGATGAGCCCGAAGAAGGCGCCGGGTGGCGACGGCCTCACCTTGGACATCTGCCTCAAGGCCTTCGTCTGCAACAAGGCCTTACTCCTGCAGCTCTTCTCGCAGTGTCTGAGGTGGGGCTGCTTCCCGCGGATCTGGAAGGTGGCCACCGTCAAGGTCATTCCGAAGCCGGCGAGGGCTAGCTATGTAACACCTAAATCGTACAGACCTATTGGGCTTCTTCCGGTACTGGGGAAGATCCTTGAAAAGCTCTTTGTCGGTAGGCTTCAGTGGCAGCTGGGCAGAGATGGACGGCTCAGTCCATACCAGTACGGGTTCACTCCGCAGCGAGGCACCGAGGACGCCCTCTTCGACGCCATGACTGAAATAAAGAAAAATGTTATCAACAAAAACATAGTGGTCATGGTGTCCCTAGACATCGAGGGTGCCTTCAACAACGCATGGTGGCCAGCGATTCTCGCGCAGCTGCGTGCCGAGCGGGTCGACCCGCTCCTCGTGCGCCTCATCGACGACTACCTGCTGGAGAGGAAGATCCGGCTGCGGTACGCGGGGGAGACCGTAGACAGGGATACCGAGAGGGGGTGTATCCAGGGCTCTGTCTGCGGACCGATCCTCTGGAACATTCAGTTGGGACCGCTGCTTGAACAAACGCAATATGGTGGGGTGCGGGTTCAAGCCTTCGCCGACGACATCGTGTTAATCGCAGCGGCGAGGGATGGCCACGAGTTGGAAGGCAAAATTAACCGTGCCTTGGCCGTTATCCTGCAGTGGGGGGAAAGCCTCAAACTCAAATTTTCACCGGGGAAGACGCAAGCCATCATAATTACTAAAAAGCTAGTATACCATACCCCCAGATTGCAGATGGCCGGTGTAGAGTTGGAGTACGGTACCAGTCTCGGGATCTTGGGTCTGACGGTTGACCCCCTGCTAAATTTCCGGCTGCACCTGGAGGCTGTAAACAAAAAGGCCATAGCCTTGTATAGGGTGGTCTCGAGAGCGGCACGAGCACAGTGGGGTCTCAATTCCGAGATCCTGCGACTCATCTACATCTGCGTGATCGAGCCCACTGTCCTGTACGCTGCGAGTTGCTGGGCTGATGTGGTGGACCGGGTCTACGCGGAGACCGCGCTCGACAGGCTCACGCGATCTTTCGCCCTCAGGATTAGCAAGGCTCACCGCACTACATCTTTGGTGTCCAGCGTCCTGTTGGCGAGGATCCTGCCTTTGAGTCTTCGAGTCAGGGAGCATGACTCGGTCTTTCACATAAAAAGAAGAGGTCAACTTAGCTGTCTGCCTGGACGCACTATCGAAAGAAGAAGAAGTCCGCACTCGCTACCGCACCCGGCTGATAGAAGGCGCCTCGAGTTCAGTCTTGTTGGGTCCCGGGAGGACGTGGATGACCTGGAATCTGATGGGCCGGTACTGTACACAGATGGCAGTAAGCTGGAAGATAAAGTCGGGGGAGCGGTTAGCTGTTGGAAGGGAGGAACTGAGGTGCGGCACACTGCATTTCGGTTGGAGAGTTTCTGTAGTGTTTTCCAGGCGGAGCTCGTCGCTATACAACAGGCTCTCATTATCGTCAGGGGTAGGCGCGAGGTTGCGTACAGCATCGCAAGCGATTCGAGGTCTGGCTTGGATGCAATTTGTGACCCTAACACCATAAACCCACTGGCGGTTGACATTAGGGAAGAGATCCTGAAACTAGAAAATGAAGGAAAAGAGATTACCTTGTTTTGGGTTAGAGCTCATTGTGGCATCCCAGGAAATGAAAGAGCAGATGAACTTGCCAAATATGCAGCGTTGCATAATAGACAGCTGCCAAAGTACGACAGGTTTCCGCTGTCTTACGCCAAGCGCTCCACCAGGGCTGATACTGTGGAAGAATGGCAGCGCAGGTACGATGCAGCTGCAACAGGATCCACGACAAAATTATTTTTTAAAAATGTAGCACAGTCATACAAAATTCTGGCAAAAATTAAAATAAATAATTATGTAGCACAAATATTGACAGGGCATGGGGGCTTCAAAGCTTACCTACATAGGTTTAAGTTAACCGATTCTCCATTGTGCTCTTGCGGCGACGATGTTTACCAAACCGTCGAGCATGTACTGACAAACTGTCCGAAATTTGGATTAATTAGATATAACTGCGAGAGTGCAATGGAGTTAGATATAAGAGTCGAAAACTTTGAGTTTATAATGTCAGATGATGATTGCAGACCGAAATTCCTGAGTTTCATGAAGACCGTTCTTCAGAAACTCGGGAAAGAAAACAACTCGTTTTTGGAAAGTGATTAGATTGGTAAAGCTAGGTTCTCTTACCTGGAAATTGCTTGTGTCCTTTATAACTTATAAATGTTAGCACTGTCTTCGATGGATACTTCCTTGTGTCAGGCGAGGGATGGATTTGTTGTTCGTCCTGCACTGGACAATACAAATTCAATTTCCAGCTCAAGGAGTATCCATTTGAAAGATGAAAGCTAACCATAAATAATATTTATAGGTTATACGCCAAATATGAGGTCAAATAACAAACATCTGAAGTTCAGCACAAACTATTTTATAGTTTGTTGATTGAATGAAGGGCACAGGTTGGACAAAGAAATTATTTCATGATTTAAGATGCAATTTTGATTTCAGGTTATTTTACTTTATATTACTGTTTATTGTTTTGATGCAAGTATTCAAAAAATTTATTTACGTTTTAGTTTCTAGTAGCTTTCCAAAGATGGCGTTAGTAATGTTGTAAGTTATTATAAGTTTTGTACATTTTTTATGTTTATATTGAATTTATTAGTATAATGTAGTAAAATACTATCATTTTGTCAACATTTTCATATACATATATTTGAATTTATTTAATTGCAATTTAGTTTCAGTGTATTCCCAAAGCTTATGTTGATGTTTGTAATTTTTTAATATTTGTTGTTTGTTGTTGAATTAATTGCATTGTAATGAATTGAATATAAAGTGCGTATATAATAATGAATTAATGGAATATTTATTAATTGTGTTTAATTATTTAATTATTGTTTGAATTTGATTATTTAATTTTGTGTTTGTAGTGCTAAGTTTGATGAAAATCCCAAAGATGGCGCTAGTTGTAATCTGATAATGTATAATCTTTTATTTTTTATTTTTTTTTTTGTACAATCATTTGATTGTATTAATAATTTTATGATAATGTAATAATGTATATGATATAAATTAATTTTTAGTATGTTTTTATTAATTGTATTGGAAATATAATGTATTATTGTAATTTGATGCTCTCATTGCCAAGTGCAATGAAAGATTGATAATGAATGAATAAATGAAATTAAATAGATTAGATAAACTGTTGCAGGGACCAGTAAAATTTTTGTAACGTATTATGTATATATATCAATGTATATTTTTTCTTTTATATATGTATTAGGAATTAAAATATAATGTTGTTTATATACTAGTAGTCATAAATGATGTTGCAAAAAAATAGCAACAGTTAAATTTAAGTTAGGCCATTTCGAGATGGCAATAAAAAAAAAAAAAAAAAAAAAAAAAAAAAAAAAAACCTAACCTAACCTAACCTAACCTAACCTAACCTAACCTAACCTAACCTAACCTAACCTAACCTAACCTAACCTAACCTAACCTAACCTAACCTAACCTAACCTAACCTAACCTAACCTAACCTAACCTAACCTAACCTAACCTAACCTAACCTAACCTAACCTAACCTAACCTAACCTAACCTAACCTAACCTAACCTAACCTAACCTAACCTAACCTAACCTAACCTAACCTAACCTAACCTAACCTAACCTAACCTAACCTAACCTAACCTAACCTAACCTAACCTAACCTAACCTAACCTAACCTAACCTAACCTAACCTAACCTAACCTAACCTAACCTAACCTAACCTAACCTAACCTAACCTAACCTAACCTAACCTAACCTAACCTAACCTAACCTAACCTAACCTAACCTAACCTAACCTAACCTAACCTAACCTAACCTAACCTAACCTAACCTAACCTAACCTAACCTAACCTAACCTAACCTAACCTAACCTAACCTAACCTAACCTAACCTAACCTAACCTAACCTAACCTAACCTAACCTAACCTAACCTAACCTAACCTAACCTAACCTAACCTAACCTAACCTAACCTAACCTAACCTAACCTAACCTTTTTTTTTTTTTTTTTTTTTTTTTTTGAGTGAGGAAAATGCGTTACGCATCCCCGCCCTGCCGGGGGGCAAGGGCGAGGTATGTGGGACTCCCCCTTTCGGGTATACCCACTAAAAACCTCACTATTCCCGCCACTGTTAGGCAGAGGCAAGGCCGGCGGTCACTCAACAGTCCGCCTGGCCTCGCCTATGGCCCACGTCCGCCCGATGGAAAGGGCGGACCTCCTCAGAGGGGCGAACCCCTCCTACCTCCTCAGGGGGTCTCATCATTGGACGGCCGGTGCCCCCGCACCTGCCGCCCGAGACACCCCTGGCGGGTCGTGTCGAGAGCGGGCACCCCTTCTCGCCCGCCCGCCTCGCCCACGATGCAGTCGCTGGGAGAGCGGATCTCGCTCCCTCTCGCGCTCCGCAGTCTCCTTCTGCAACATGACGTCGTCGCAGAAGGAGATCATCGCCTCAAAGTTCGTCTCGCTGCCGACCATCTTCTCCATGACAGTCGGCAGCGAGAGATCTCCTCCTCCTAGGACCGCAACCAACTCCGATCGCGGCCCTGACCACGCGGAGCATACCTCCATTGTGTGCTGTGCGGTATCTTCCGCACTGCCACAATGGTGGCACTCCGGGCTCATTTCCTTTCCGGCTACGTTACACAGGTAACTCCCGAAGCAACCATGCCCTGAGAGCACCTGTGTAAGCCGGAAAGTAAGTGGCCCCCACTTCCTCCCTACCCATTCCTCTAGAATGGGCAGGACTCCCTCCATCAGTCGGCGTCGGGACCTCGCACCTGTTGTGCGAAGCTCCTCGAGCCGCCGCCTCCACTCGCCCAGAGCCTCCTCTTGGGCCTCTCTGCGCCACCGCACCACTTCATCGGGCGCAGGGCGCAGGTCCCTGCTCCGGGCGTGCGTCCTTTGCCAATAGACCGAGGATTGTACCTCGGCCTCTAAGTCCCACGGAAGGGACCCGGCAAGGACGCAGGCCACCATATGGGAAATTGTCCTGTACCCCCTGATGACCCGAACCGCCAAGACCCTCTGCGCCTGGTGCAGAAGGGCCTTGTGGCGGTTCTTAAGGGACCCCGCCCAGATCGGGGCCCCATAGAGGGCCATCGATCGTACCGCCCCCATGTACAGGCGGCGGCAGCTTCCATCCCCTCCTCCTAGGTTGGGGAGCAGGCGACCAAGAGCACCCGCCGTGCTCACCAGCCTCGGGACTAGGCGCTCCAGGTGAACCCCGAAGTCCCATCTGCTGTCGAGAACGACGCCGAGATACTTTAGCGTCGTTCCGACTGGGATAGGGGTTCCACCCACCACTATGCTGCTTCCGGCAGGTGGTCTCCGTCGGGGCCCATGAAAACAGATGGCCTCCGACTTGTGGAGAGCCACCTCCAGCCCCAGACGCCGGATCCTCGATACCACCGCCGCCACACCGGCGGTGGCCAATATCGAGGCGGCCCGGAGATCAGAACCCCGGGCCGTCACCAAAGTGTCGTCAGCGTAGCAGATCACGTCTACGCCGTGCAAGTTTGCACAGCGCAGGACGTGATCGTAGCCGATGTTCCACAGCAGGGGCCCAAGAACGGACCCCTGGGGAACACCACGCGACATCCGCCGACTACCACCCACTCCATCTCTGGTGGGGAAGACTACTGCCCTATCGGACAAGTAGCTTCCCACCAGTCTTCTTAAATATAGAGGCACTCCGTGATAACGGAGTGCCTCCATAATTGTCGGCCAGGGCAGGCTGTTGAAGGCATTTTTTATGTCTAACGACACCGCCAACAACAGCCCACCCCCCGACACCGCCTCCTCCGCCATGTTCCGCAGGCGACCGATCGCGTCTATGGTCGACCGGCCGCAGCGGAACCCGAATTGGGCGTCCGATAGGTTTGGACCCACAATCTCCATATGCCCGACGAGACGGTTCGCTACCACTCTCTCCAGCAGCTTCCCCGCCTCGTCCAGTAACACTATCGGCCGATACCCCGATGGGTCATCGGCCGGCCGCGACTCCTTGCGAAGGAGGACCAGGCGACCCTCCTTCCACCGGTGCGGGAACACCCCTTCACGCACGCACCTGGTGAAGAGTGCCCTTAGGCGGGGTTCTAGAGCCTCCTGCTCTCCGCCTAGGGCCAGGACCCACGCACGGCAAGGAATGCCGTCGAGTCCTGGGGCCGTGTTTTTGCCCTTAATGCGCAACACGGCCGCACCCACCTCCTCCTTCGAGACCTCGGGCACCTCGTCCGAGTCTCTTTCCTCCTGTGTCGGCGGCGCCATGGTGGGAGACTCAAACTCTGTTCCCATTTCCGGGAACAGTACCTCGACCACCCTTTCCAAGACCGCCGGCTCTAGGCTGCTGGAGACGGGAGGGGTCCAAGGGCGTAGTTTTTGCCGCACTAGCTTGTACGGCCTACCCCAAGGATCCCTCTCCAGCGTCTGCAGGAGCTCCTCCCACGCCGCGGCCTTTGACCGGCTGATGGCGAGGCGGAGTGCCACCGCCACCTCCCTATACGCGGCGTACAGCCGGTCCTCCTCGCCTTCCTCGCGGTTTCGGCGCCTCCGATACCGCTGGAAGGCGCGGCGCTCCTCCACACACGAGCGGCGGAGCTGGGCAATCTCCTCATTCCACCAGTAGACTGACTTCTTGGACGGGAGGGCTCTGATGCGAGGCATCGCGGCGTCGCACGCCTGCGCCATGGCCTCGCAAAGTCGAGCCGCATCCCCGTCTATGTCAGCTACCGGTGGTTCCGGAATCCACGCCTGAACAAGGACTGCCTCCTGCAGTAACTCCCTGTCCAGGCGCTTTAACGCCCAGCGCGGCCCGTCAAGCCTTGGCTGGCTCAGGGCTCTCGGGGTGTCTGGAGACGAGTTTGAGACGCTGAAGGTAATGTACCTATGATCTGACAGCGTCTCCTCGTTCTCCAGAACCTCCCACCCCTGGACACGGTGTGCGATGGGAGGGGTCGCAAATGATACATCCACGACTGACCCCCCGTTACGGCGCACACACGTGTCCACCGTGCCGCGGTTGAGGATGGCCAACCCGCACTCCACCAGCCACTCCTCCAGCACTCTCCCCCTCAGGTCCGTCGTCGCGGAACCCCAAGCCCCAGACTTGGCATTGAGGTCCCCTAGGACGACGACGGGACCGGGAGAGACCTGGCCGACTGCGACCCCTAGCAGTGCGAGGAATCGCTCGAAATCGGCGAGTGGTCGATTGGGGGAGAAATACACCCCAATTATGACCACTACGCCGACCTTCGCCACCACAAAGCCCTCCCCTCTATTCACAGCTGTGAGAGGAGGGCCGCCCGCTGAGCAGCGCTGTATAATCGCCACCGAACCATCGCAATCCCCGACCCAATCCGAACGGACCGGGACGCGATACGGCTCGGCGGCGACAGCAATATGGGCCTGCCACTCCGCCATGGCCTGGACAAACAGGTCCTGGGCCGCGGCGGAGTGGTTGAGGTTCCCCTGCAGGAATCGGAGGTCCATAACTAATGGACCTCCATTGGCGACTCCGTGTCACCCGGGGGCGGGTTCTCAGGCTGCGGCTTGGCCTTCCTGGCCCTTGCCGCAGCCTTCTTCGCTGCCTTCTTTGTTGGGGGCTTGGCACAGGCCTTGCCCCCAGCGAGGTGGTCCGCCTTCTTCCCAGCTGCCTCGCAGACGGGGCAGTGGGGCTTGGCGGAGCACTCCCGGGCTTTGTGGCCCGCTTGACCGCAGCACAGACAGTTCTGGCTGCGGTCGACCTCCGACGAGCATTGAGCCCCGATGTGGCCCAGTGCAAAACACCTGTAGCAACGGCGGGGGAGGGCGTCGAGGATTTTCACCCCGACCGCCACCCACCCAACCCGGAGGCGTTCGGCTACGACCTTTTTCGCGGCCGTGACGGGGCACTTTACTATGGCTGTGCCCACGCCTCCGGGTCCCTTCCTTATCTCACCAGGCTTTACATCGCCTGGTGAGCACCCTCCCGCTTTGGCGACAGCAGCCGCCAGCTCCTCCGGGGTGACGGAGTCATCCAGACCGGTTACCCGAAGGTCGACTGAAGTCACCGGTCTGGAGACCTTAACGTCCTCCGTGGAGAACAGCCCCCGGAGCTTCTCCGCCAGCAGGTCGGCCTTGCCCCCACTCGTCGCTCCTGGGACCTCCAAGATGCGGGCCCCAGTCGCCGCCTGCCTGAAGCGTACGGAGGAGATCCCGAGCTCTCCCAAGTCGAGTTTCGACTTGGCCTCGGCGATCACCTCCCCGTACGTCCGGCCTCTCTCCTCGGCCCCCCGTTGCAGCGCGATTACCACCGCTGATGAGCGGGGGGCGTGGAGTTTAGGGGCCTTGGCCTTTTTGGCCGCCTCCGGCTTTGGTGCCGCTGGCTTGGCAGGTGCCTTGGCCCTTGGCGCCTTGTCCGCTGGGTCCTTTCGTTGCTTGTTGCGGCGACTGGGACCCACGGTCTGCCATCCCTCTTCGTCCTGCGTCTGGCTCTTGCCTGCCGGAGCAGGGGCTGCCTTGGCAGTTTCAGTCGGGGTAGGGGCGGGGGGAGCTGGGGAAGCCTCAGGTTGCTTGCCCTTTTTCCCCTTCTTCCGCTTCTTCTTGGCCGCTGCATCGGCTTTTGCAGCCGGAGCTGGGGCTGGTTTTTCAGCCGGCGCCTTCTTTGGTGCCGGAGCCGGTGACTCAGGCACTGCCTCGGCCTCCTGTGACCGATCCGCTGCTAAGGGCGGGCGGTGGCGCTTTCCGGGCAGAAGTCGCCCGTCCACCTCCAGGCTCTCGAGCCGAGCGTCGAACCTGGCCAATGAGGCTTGGAGGCTCTGAAACTCGGCTGATGAGTTTTGAGCAGCGCACTCCTTGCTGCCCCTTACTTCAGCCCTCAACGCGGCCATCTCTTCTCCAAGCCGGTTCAGCTGGCTCTTAAGCATGGTATTCTCGGCTTGGAGCCGAGATACCTCTTCTACCGGCGTTCGACTGGCCAACTCCTCGAACACCTCGCGGAGCACCTCCACAGACTTCTTAAGGGCGCTTTGGAAAGTGCCCTTAAGATTGCCCGACTTGTTTCCCACCAGCTCTATGGCCGTCAGGCTCTCCTTTACCCGGGAGGACAGAGCGACCGCAGGGGCCTCCCTTGTCGGGCCCCAGGAGGCCACGGCACCCAAGTAGGTTTTGGCGGCGTCTGAGCGTGGCTTAGGCGTTGCCGCCACCACCTCCCTCTCCACCTCCAGCTCCATCGCTTGCTGCTCAGCGGCAGCAAGCTCGGCCCTGGCCTTTGCCATGCCCACATACTTGCCAGTTGTCGGGGGTCTCCCAGGACCACGCTTCGACAACTTGGTCTTAACGGAGAGCGCACTTTTGTCCGAGTCAGACTCGCTACTCCCGCCTCTCCTCTCGATGGGGTTCAGCCTCTTCCTCTTCCAGAACCTTCCAGAGCTCTCGGAAGCGGCTGACCTCGCGTCGGAGTCACTCCCTAAACTGCTGACCAGCGATGGACACCTGGTCCTGCTTAGGGCCTCCTCCACGCTGTTTCCGGTGTCCATCCTTCTAAGGACCACCACAGCCTTCTTGGCAGCGACCTTCGCCACCAAGGCTACCTCCTTCGTCGACGCCGAAGCGTCCGCACCAGAAACCCTCGCGGGCTCTGCAGCAACTCCCTCTTTGCGGCATTCCAGGCGACCGCCCTCCTTAGGGGTATGAATGTAAGTTTCCATAATAAGTCCCACGAGTACCGGGGACTCGATACGACCCAGACAGTGCCCTCGTGTAACCTAACCTAACCTAACCTAACCTAACCTAACCTAACCTAACCTAACCTAACCTAACCTAACCTAACCTAACCTAACCATTCAGATAAAAATTAAAAGTTTCTAAGTTAAAGTTTTTTGTGGACCAGGATTGTTTGTAACTGTATCACAGAGGGTGAATATCAACAACCGAGACCCAGTAGAAGGTTTAAAATTACAGTTTTCGACATTTTGGCTCCTAATTTTCAATTTTATTAGACTAAATTTCAAATTTCAAAGTTTTCTTCCAGCTATTTCTTCTTTTGCCGCACCTAAAACGTTGTCCTCCAGCGTCCCGACGAGTGCCTGTAACAAAAATCAAAGAATTAGCACATCAAAAATCAAAAAGTCCCCGACCACATTCCCAAAAAGTCTTAATACCCGATCGACATTCTCTATACAATATTCAGATAAAAATTAAAAGTTTCTAAGTTAAAGTTTTTTTTTTGTGGACCAGGATTGTTTGTAACTGTATCACAGAGGGTGAATATCAACAACCGAGACCCAGTAGAAGGTTTAAAATTACAGTTTTCGACATTTTGGCTCCTAATTTTCAATTTTATTAGACTAAATTTCAAATTTCAAAGTTTTCTTCCAGCTATTTCTTCTTTTGCCGCACCTAAAACGTTGTCCTCCAGCGTCCCGACGAGTGCCTGTAACAAAAATCAAAGAATTAGCACATCAAAAATCAAAAAGTCCCCGACCACATTCCCAAAAAGTCTTAATACCCGATCGACATTCTCTATACAATATTCAGATAAAAATTAAAAGTTTCTAAGTTAAAGTTTTTTGTGGACCAGGATTGTTTGTAACTGTATCACAGAGGGTGAATATCAACAACCGAGACCCAGTAGAAGGTTTAAAATTACAGTTTTCGACATTTTGGCTCCTAATTTTCAATTTTATTAGACTAAATTTCAAATTTCAAAGTTTTCTTCCAGCTATTTCTTCTTTTGCCGCACCTAAAACGTTGTCCTCCAGCGTCCCGACGAGTGCCTGTAACAAAAATCAAAGAATTAGCACATCAAAAATCAAAAAGTCCCCGACCACATTCCCAAAAAGTCTTAATACCCGATCGACATTCTCTATACAATATTCAGATAAAAATTAAAAGTTTCTAAGTTAAAGTTTTTTGTGGACCAGGATTGTTTGTAACTGTATCACAGAGGGTGAATATCAACAACCGAGACCCAGTAGAAGGTTTAAAATTACAGTTTTCGACATTTTGGCTCCTAATTTTCAATTTTATTAGACTAAATTTCAAATTTCAAAGTTTTCTTCCAGCTATTTCTTCTTTTGCCGCACCTAAAACGTTGTCCTCCAGCGTCCCGACGAGTGCCTGTAACAAAAATCAAAGAATTAGCACATCAAAAATCAAAAAATCGCCCGCCCACCCACCCGGTCCCGTTCACTGAAGTGAATTCCGGTCCAATTCTGGTCATCTGAAACTTTGAAATTCGATTTTCGGCAACTTTTAGTGACTTTTTGTGACGGACGGCCCTGGGGGCCTCCTCTACTATTTATTAGGACCTATTTTATCTAGAATTTAAGAGACTAGGGTACAACATACTCGATTTATTTAGCAATTTCGATATTTTTAGCTTTAAGTACTAGTTTCTAAGGTACCGAGGTACTTCATATATAGGAAATCGTTAGTTATAATTAGGCCTACTTTTCCTCTATTGTATTCCCAAAAATTGACTATATTTGCTCTAAGGACTATCATTCTATGATATAGTTTATATAATAAGTTTGGACAAAATAAGAAAAATTTAGTTTTATGGTACCGAGGTACATTATATTATAAGACGCTATTAGATTTTGATAAGTAGACCCTACGACCCTTACAATTTTGACTTTTATTAAATTTAGGTCAAAGCTAGAGTTATATATTATATTTATACAAATTGACAAATTAAATTTACAACTTTTACAAATTTATTTCTTGATTAACTTGATCCTCTGACATCACTAGAATGTTTGGCTTCCGTACTCCTGTAAAAGGGACAAGAGCCCCAAGCGAAGAACCTTACAACAAGATGACGTCAGCTCAAGAAGAAGAAGAATTAACGAATACGACGCGGGAAGCCCATACGAGCCCGACTCCAAGCGTTAGGAGAAGCATCGGCGAATGGGAAAACGCAAAACCAAATGCCCCACCTAAGTTACCGACCACGAAGAAGAAGGCAGTAGTGCTGGAACCCCCCAAGCAGAAACCAGCAACCAGCAGAGCATCGCTGGAGGCAGTGGGGAGTCCGCCGGCACAAGAGAAAGCTAGAGCCAAGTACGCAGACCGAATTTCCGAAGCCAGAGCTTGTCTTAACAAGGCAAAGATCAACTTGGGAAATTCGAGGAACCTAAAAACAGAGATAAAAACAGAAGTAATGCAAGCGATTGAGAGACTGTACCAGTTGGTTAAGGAGGCAGAAAGTGCGAAAGGACAAGGAAAGAAGATAGTTACACCACCAGTTGAAGAAGGAGAACAGATCAAGGAAAAAGAGCTCGAAAAAGAAAAAAGGACGGAAAGGACGGAAAAGGAGTTGATAATGAGAATGGAAGAACACGCAGTACTCATCCAGAAAAACAATGAGAAAATAGATAAATTAAATGAAACCATTGAAAGACAAAAAGAAGTACAGAAGGAAAATATTGAGACAATAGGAAAGCTAAGCGAGACCATCGAAAAACACCGAGAGGAACAGAAACAAACCTATGCGAGTGCAGTCATGGCGCCTGCAAGGAAGCAGCTCACTGAGCACACTGCACTGCACTCCATAGTGGTAACAGCAAAAGACGAAATGGAAACAGGAGAGGACATCTTAAACAGGATAAGGAAAGTAGTAAACGCAAGAGAAGGAGGAATTGTAGTAGAAAAGATACGAAAAGCAAAGGATAGGAAAGTGATCGTGGGGTGTAAGACAGAAGAAGAGAGACAACAAGTAAAGGAAAAACTCAAAGGAGCGGAAGAGTACCTAAACATACAGGAAGTCAAAAACAAAGACCCACTTATCATACTAAAAGATGTTTTCACTTACAATAGTGACAAGGATGTCATCGGAGCCTTCTGGACCCAAAACAAAAAAGTATTAAACGAGCTAGATGAAAAAGAAGAAAGGGTAGGAATACTTTACAAAAGGCGCACAAGAAACCAGCAAACAAACCACATCATCATGAGGGTGTCCCCCAAAGTTTGGCAGCGTGTTCTCGATGCAGAATCGATACTGATCGATCTCCAAAGAGTGAGAGTGGCGGATCAATCCCCACTAGTCCAATGCTCACTCTGTCTTGGCTATGGACATGGGAGACGATTCTGCAAAGAGACACTTGAAAAGTGCAGCCACTGTGGGGGACCCCACATGAAGGCTGAATGCGCTGACTGGCTCGCTGGCGAAACCCCAGTATGCTGCAACTGCACGCATGCTAAGCTGGACAAGGTTGGCCACAACGCATTCAGCAGTGAATGTGTGATCAGGGGGAAATGGGAGGCTCTAGCTAGAGCCACCATAGCCTACTGCTAAGGTGGTCACTAGAAAAACGAAACAGCATATTGTAACCAGTTTCATGGGAAACTGGCACAATTGCCCAGAACCAAGCAAAATAAAGCTCCCGCACATACGAAAATCAGAAGAATACTATGATGAATTGTGTATATTGATATATAGATAAGCAGCATAGATAATAAGAAAAAAGATGTATAAAATATGATGCGTAATATATTGTAAGATATAATAACAGCACATATGTAAATTAGATAGATAAGATAAGATATGTTAGAGATAATAGTGTGTGTATAGAAGATAAAAAAGTATTAAGTAAGAAAAAATAGAATAATAGATAACGCGTAGATATAGTAAAACAGTATGTAAAGTATTAAAATAGTTTAACGTTCGAACAGATAAATAGAATAGTATAAATAGACGTAGTGCAAACAATTTATAGATTAACAGATAAAACAGATATAGAGTAAGATAAAGAAACACGATAAAACAATAGAAATATGTGAAAATAAAACAATGTGTAAAATAATAGATAGAAATATAAGCTCATATATTTTCATAGAAGGCCAGAGATGAGACAGAAAGAATAAAATCTAAAATACATGATGCAAAAAGGCTCTGATCATCATGTCAGAGGATCTTAGTAGTGTCATCCTTAAGATGGCAAAAAAAAAAAAAAAAAAAAAAAAAAAAAACCTAACCTAACCTAACCTAACCTAACCTAACCTAACCTAACCTAACCTAACCTAACCTAACCTAACCTAACCTAACCTAACCTAACCTAACCTAACCTAACCTAACCTAACCTAACCTAACCTAACCTAACCTAACCTAACCTAACCTAACCTAACCTAACCTAACCTAACCTAACCTAACCTAACCTAACCTAACCTAACCTAACCTAACCTAACCTAACCTAACCTAACCTAATCTAACTGAAAAAAAAAAAAAAAAAAAAAAAAAAAAAAAAAAAAAAAAAAAAAAAAAAAAAACCTAACCTCACTCTTTTTTACTCAGAACAAACCTAACCTAACCTAACTTTTTTTTATTAAAAACTACAACTAACCTAACCCATCACTTTTTTTATTTGTATGAAACCTA
>OY776274.1:5598718-5793718 GCA_963675405.1 Cosmorhoe ocellata | reverse complement strand
CGGGGGTGGTCGCTAAGGTCCTCGCCGGCTGCGCGTTGATCATCTCCTTAGTCACAGACGGCAAGAGTGTCACCAGCGCGAACAAGAAGAAGATAATCGAGCTGGCAAAGTCCATAATGGACTCTGTCAGATCGATTCCTTCTTCTTCCAGCGTCACGGCGCCCACAGCGGCTCCGGTCCCGCCACAACTGTTCAATCTACCTGTATTAATACTTCCCAATCTGTCATCATGTTTATTGAAATAATAATAATTTTAAATTTTTCCTGGGCTACACTCATAGATAAGTTTAATTATTTAAATACGGAAATTCAACAAGTAATTACACAATGATCTTAAAAAAAACACGGACGGAATACGTATGCCAATGAGTCTTTTGTTAAACAAAAGTTACGCTGCTTGACCGGAAGTACTAGGCAAGAAATACGACGGAAATGGATATTACCATTTTAATAAAAAGCTTCCCTAATAATAACCCTCACATAAATCAAAGTTTGATGAACGCGTATTTGTTGAAAATGTTTTGCGATCGTCGCAAAGCTACATCTCCGATAAGATTACCTTATTTATCAGACAGGGAATGCAGGAAATATTAAAAACAGCACGTGACTGAGACGAGCGGCTTCGATAGGCGTTGTTGAACAATTAAAAACTATAGGTTCTTGGTGTAAATTATTTAATTTTCGTTTTCGATATCAGGAGGTAGAAGGAGCTAGTGTGCGTGCGCAGGCTCGCCCTCGGCCTCGGGCTCGCTGAAGAAGCTGTCGATGAGGAACAAGGTCTTGTTGTACACCTGCAAGTGGTGAGAGTTAGGCGACGGCGGTGAGACGTGCGGAGCGGGGCGGCGGGCACGAGCTCACCTCGCCGTCTTCCCGGTGCCGGAGCGCGTTCAGCGCGGTGACGAGGCCCATCCGCTCCAGCCGCTCGCACGCCGCCTCCACGCGGCCGGCGCGCGCCGCCGTCTGCGGACACGGGGCGGTCAGTGGCGCGCGGCGCCCGCGCCCGGGGCGCCGCACGCACCTGCAGCATGTTCGTTATCCCGTCCAGCACAAGCAGCACCCGCTGCTTAGAGTCGTCTTCGTAGTCGTCGTGAGCGTCGGCATCGAGCAGCCCCACGTAGGGCGCCAGGCTGTCGTCGGCGAGCAGCGCCGACACCTGCTCCACCGAGAGGTGCGCCGACAGGACGCCGATGGCCGGCACCGCCTCCTCCTTGTACCTGGCGAGGGAGCGCCGCTGTAGCGCGGGGCCAGGCCGCGCGCGAGCGGCGGCCACTCACCATCCGTCGGCCACGCGCGCGGCGGCCACTCACCATCCGTCGGCCACGCGCGCGGCGGCCACTCACCATCCGTCGGCCACGCGCGCGGCGGCCACTCACCATCCGTCGGCCACGCGCGCGGCGGCCACTCACCATCCGTCGGCCACGCGCGCGGCGGCCACTCACCATCCGTCGGCCACGCGCGCGGCGGCCACTCACCATCCGTCGGCCACGCGCGCGGCGGCCACTCACCATCCGTCGGCCACGCGCGCGGCGGCCACTCACCATCCGTCGGCCACGCGCGCGGCGGCCACTCACCATCCGTCGGCCACGCGCGCGGCGGCCACTCACCATCCGTCGACCACGCGCGCGGCGGCCACTCACCATCCGTCGGCCACGCGCGCGGCGGCCACTCACCATCCGTCGGCCACGCGCGCGGCGGCCACTCACCATCCGTCGGCCACGCGCGCGGCGGCCACTCACCATCCGTCGGCCACGCGCGCGGCGCCCACTCACCATCCGTCGGCCACGCGCGCGGCGGCCACTCACCATCCGTCGGCCACGCGCGCGGCGGCCACTCACCATCCGTCGGCCACGCGCGCGGCGGCCACTCACCATCCGTCGGCCACGCGCGCGGCGGCCACTCACCATCCGTCGGCCACGCGCGCGGCGGCCACTCACCATCCGTCGGCCACGCGCGCGGCGGCCACTCACCATCCGTCGGCCACGCGCGCGGCGGCCACTCACCATCCGTCGGCCACGCGCGCGGCGGCCACTCACCATCCGTCGGCCACGCGCGCGGCCAGCGCCCGCGGCAGCTCCGGGGCGAGCTCCAGCGCGAGGCGCGCGCAGCCCGCGAGCTCGGCGATCGCCTCCATGGGGAACTGGACAGCGAACGACACGCGGTGAGAGCGGACGGTCGGCTCCGGTGACGGACACTTAGCGGTCACCCATCCGCGACCTCGCATCGAGCACGACTCCAGGTAAAAGGTTTCGATTTCTAATAGTTGTACTAATCTATACATATTATAAAACTGTAACTGGTCAAAAAAAATTCTATATAATAATATATTCAATGTACAGAACATTGAAGATATTTAGGCCTCTCTATAATCGATACTGAAGCCAAAACTGTATTTTTTTCATATTTGTCTGTTTGTGTGTCTATCTGTCTGTCTGTATCTTGGCTGAGCATTTCGCTGAAACTACTGAATGAAATCAAATGAAACTTGGCACGGTTTGAGTTCATCCTACGAGGTAGGACATGGGATACTTTTTATCCTGAAATTCAGCACGATTCTCTTCGGAGAGGGTGGATGAAAGTAAAAATGTGTAGGTACTTAGCTGTAATTCATCATTGCATAGTCCGATTTCATTCATTATTTTTTTGTTCGAAAGCAGATACATTAAAGATTGTCCCGTAAAAATGTAAAGGTCACCGGTTTTGTAGTTTAGAATGAACAGACATCACAACTTTCAATATAAGGTCCAAATAACTTGTTTAAATATTTTTTTTTCAAAAATCATCTTAGATAGGGTCACAATTTAAAGGTTGAAAGTTTGTATGGGGAACAAATTATGTTAAGTAACGCTGGTCGTTGTCTGCTTTTTCATTTTTAGGTATTTTCATGATAAATATACATGTAGTAGGATGTAGCTAGATACCCTGTTACCAAATTAATTAACTGTTTTTATTATTATTAGATAGGTAGGTAGGTACACTCGGCTAGAGCTACGTAGGTAGGTACGAGGTGCCATTTTAAGGTAGGGGTACGGAGGAGTATAAACGGCAATTGCGAACGGAGTCGCGGGTACAGCTAGTTATACTTATAGTCGGTCGTGCCGCTTCACAGCCGCGCTCCCACCGAGCGACGACTCGGACGGAGCCACGAGCGGGGCGAGCCGAGTACCTGCGCGGGTCCGTAGTCTCCGCGCAGGCAGTGCACGAGGCGCGGCGCCAGCCCCGCGCGCAGCAGCCGCTCGCGCTGCAACAGGACGGGCTCAGCGGGGCGCGCGCGGGGTGCGGGGGGGCGCGGTACCTGCGCGTCGCTGTGGCGCAGCATGTTGCGCAGCGCCACGAACGTGGTCACCGCCCAGTAGTCGCGGCAGCCGTCGGACTGGTCCAGCTCCCGCAGCAGGTGCGCCGCGAGCCCGGGCGCGGCCAGCACGGCGTCCACGGCGCGCTCGGCGCGCGCGCAGCCCCGCGCGCCCGCGGTCAGCCCGGCGAGCGCGTCGACCACCAGGACTGCCGGCAACGCAGTGCTCAGTGCGACCGTCGACTCCATCCGTGTTGTATAAGGAATAAGGATAAGTCTTTAAAAATGATATTGAGGTTTCTGATACGATTCATTTTTCGCGAGAGACACTTCCGAAGTGGTAAAATGTGTGTTTAACCCTCTGTAACTTCCTATGTTACTTGCTGCTACAGAACCCTTCATGGGCGAGTCCAACTCGCACTTGGCTGCTTTTTTTTAATGACATTTTTGAATATCCCGATCGACCGATCGATAATAGAAGCGTCCAATCTTATAAATGCGGAAGGGACATTCGTGTTGAGCCTCGAGTGTTCCGCGATATGTTCTGCGCCCGCGCCGGGGACGCAGGCGCCGGCCGCTCGTCGGAGGCGGGAGGGGGGGGGGACCTTGCGCGAGATCCGGTCCGAAGGCCTGCGGTTCGGACGAAAGCTACCCCATTCTACAACCGAGCCGCGTAATCATCGTCCCGCCCCGACCTCACGAAGAGGTCAAAGTTTACACAGAAAAGTTCGATACGAATAAATACCTCGGATCTCAAGGTCGTCGCGCAACTCGGGCTGCTGCAGCGCGGCCCCCAGGAGGGGCAGCCCTGGCGCCAGCCGCTCCAGCGGCGCGCGCGGCTCCGTCGACTGCCTGCAACCGGCGCGCGGGTGAGCGGGGCGGGGCGGGGCGGGGCGCGGGCGGCCCTACCAGCACATGCCGCAGTAGGCGCGCACGGCGTTGAACTGCAGGTCGCGCGGCGCGCCGGGCCGCATGTGCGACAGCAGCGCCTCCAGCGCGCCCTGCCGCAGCACGGCGTCCCTGGCGGCACACTCGTCAGGATCACGACTGCGCTCGAAGCGCGCGGGGGCGCCGAGTGGAGAGGCATCGCTCACCTGCCGCTCGGTCCGCTGATCACCAGTCGCGCCAGCGCCCCGGCGGCCTCCGCTCCGGTGGCCTCCGCCCCGGCGGCCTCTTCCCCGGTGGCCTCCGCCCCGGCGGCCTCTTCCCCGGTGGCCTCCGCCCCAGCGGCCTCCTCCCCGGTGGCCTCCGCCCCGGCGGCCTCTGCCCCGGCATCGGGCGCGCGGTCGGCCTCCACCAGCAGCCGCACCAGCACCGGGACGGCGCCGCCCTGCGGGAGGCTCACTTCAGGTCCGACCGAGCGCGTGCTCTAGTGACGGTGCAGCGGTGGCTTTCTAGCTTCGCTTACCGATCAAAATATGTATCTCCTCCTCTTCCATATAATACACCGATTTGACTTTTTTTAGGAATTTCGCTCGGAATGTCATGCCATCGAGTCTTTAAGCGTTAAAATAATGGGAACGTTAGTTTTTTACGAAATTTGAACAATTCAATGTATCACAGCACGGTGGGTACTCACGTCGACGAGGGCGGGGGCGCTACTCTTGTTGCAGATGAGCTTGAGGCAGCGCGCGGCGTGCAGCTGGAGCGCGGCGCTGCGGGGGGCGCGGGGGCGCGGGTGAGCGGGCGGGGCGCGGGGCGGGGCGGGGCCGCGCGGCGTCACTCACTCACCGGTCGGCGCGGCCGGCGGAGCTGCGCAGCGCCTCCAGCAGCGGGCCCACCACGCCGGCCGCCACCAGCCGCCTCGAGTTCACGCGGCAGCCGGCGCGGGCCGCCAGCGTGCGGGCGCCCAGCGAGGGGGACTCGAGACCTGCACATTTATTCTCGAAAGAAATGAACATTTCACTTAAGGCCTAGAATACTGTCACACTGACTTCGGTTTTCACCCCCACTTCCTCACCCCGAAGTCTAATGGGTCGATACGGAAAGTAGCAGAACTAAGATAAGACCATCTACGAGTAGGTATACTCGAATAGTCACATTAGAAACACAAATATATTGAAATCCAAAATACCTTCTGAATTTTCCGAGGTGGTTAAAATACCTTCTGAATTTTCCGATGGTTTTTAATCGAAGTTTTCTAATTAATTCATGTTTTACCTTCTATTAATTTATCACTTATATCCTTGAGTATCGTGTAGTTTAATTTTTATGTAATCCATCAAAAGGTAATACTTATTTTTTTATATATTTATTCACTAAAATATAACACCATAACAGCTCATAGCCAAATCGACATTATATTAACATAAAAGTAAACTATCGGTACTAATCAACACCTTCTAAAACTACCTGAGCTACCTCCATGAGTCTCGGCAGGCTATGTTGGAAAACATCAATATTATTTTTGGATAAATAATTAATTAAATTAATGGCATTAGACATTGGAGAAAATTTCAAAAGGTTAGACCTAAAAATTGGTAGGCTGAGCAAAGCAGGACGGCGGCGTGCGCCGACGTACCCCGGCGGAGCACGGAGCCGCAGCTCTGCCGACACCTCCGGGTGCTGCAGCGATCCTCTCAGCACTCGCACTGTGTACTTAACTAGTGCCGCGTCTCGCCTCACCGACGACCTACAATACCCTACCATTCCCAGTACAAACAAGCTGGGGTACATGAGTGGATAGTAAGGGTACACCCCATACTCTTTTAGATATAAAAAACGTGTAAACTTATTTTGAATTTTTTATGAATACGATAATTTTGGTTGCGATAGGTACTTGCAATATTAAAAATTTAAGTTATTGATAAATGATAATGCCACATCTACACCCCCCCACCCTTTTCCCACCTATTCGGTTCCCATTTTTAAAATGCATAGGGACTTTTCGAGAAAATCTACTTTTAACTAAATTCTAACATCATCATCATCATCTTCCTGCCCTTATCCCACGTTATGTGGGGTCGGCACAACATGTGATCCTCTTCCATTTCCCTCTGTCACTCGTCATCTCATTACTCACTCCTTTCTTACTCATGTCATCTTTCACACAGTCCATCCATCTTTTCTTTGGTCTACCTCTACCCCTGTATCCATCCACATTCATACCTAACACTCTCCTTGTCACATGACATTCATCTCTTCTCATAACATGCCCATACCACGCTAACCTATTACTCCTCATCTTTTCTGTCACCGGTGCCACTTTCAGGCTTCCTCTGATATACTCATTCCTTATTTTATCCATCCTTGTCACTCCACACATCCATCTCAACATTCGCATTTCCGCCGCATGCACTCTTTTCTCGTCCGTTCCCTTGGTGGCCCAACATTCAGACCCATACAATACGACAGGCCTTATGATCGTTTTGTAGATTTGCCCCTTAAGTTTAAGTTTATTTCTAAAACTAAATTCTAACATAAAAAGCAATAATTATACCTTCTTTGCCCGTCCATCACGTAGGTAGGTACCTACATGATTATAAAAACACTCATAAAAAAAATAGGTAAACGTAGGTAGGTAACCGCGTTTCGTTGTGGAATTAATGGTAGCAGAGGGAGGCAAAGTCACCCCTCCGTAGTGCAGCCCTCGGTCACGTCAGGCCGCGTAGGTACCTCGCACGACGTCGGGCGCGCTGAACACCTGGCCCTCCAGCTCCACGCGGGCCGGCAGCGCCCTAATCACGAAGCCGCCAAATTGCTGAAATAGATAAATAGGTAGTAAATAGGTCCGAGGGTGCACTGTTAACCTGTTTATAAATACTTATAAAAATAAAAACTAGACCACGTAGCTTGTCTCTGTGAAAAGTAATATAATTTTGGGTATTTTATCTGTGCTTTAGGGCACTAAAACAACCGAGAATGGCAACAATCTATAACATAGTTAATATAATAAAAAAAACAAGAAAAATATTATCACAGATAATTAAACTCACTAAATTACAAAGTAATTTGCATATAAACCTAATTTCAATTGCCAGCAAACTTCAATATTGATTGGTGACCTCACATCATGACTACTAAACCTCACAGTACAGCTCGAGCGCAAGGTTCGTACTCACAGCCATGTCCAACTCCTGTCGTCGCCGCTGGCTCTCGCTGACAGTCGACACGCGACCAGCCAAGACCACGGCGCGACCGCTACTGCCGCCGCCCGCCCTCTCTTTCCCGCACGCCGCACGCACGCGCACGCGCGCGCGCAGAGTTCGCTCGCTCAGGGGCCCGCCATTTTTTATCAGTGTTGTGTTGTGTACTATACCTACATAGGACGCAGTAGATGCGTCATACCTACCTGTCTTAGCGGCTCCGCACGCTCGGGCATGGTTCGATTTCGTAGCATAATTATACTATTGTGGAGCCCCTAGTTTATATAATCTAGACACGCGGCAGCGTGTCAAGCCAAGTTCAAGCGAAGCGAACGGGCGATGCGCGCCTAGTGTAATATTACAGGAACCATTTGGGTGATTTTTCACCCCCTCGTAAAAAAAAAAACTATTTCACATAAACAAGTCAAATTTGGCTCATCTATTGCCACTTGCGAGTAAAATATGTGCACCGAATTTCATAAACACACCTCAAACGGTTATTTAGATATTAACGTCCAAAAATGCCTGGTTATGGAAAATTTTATCACTGACTGACCTATAGACGTTAATTATAACCCAGTTCCAGATGACCTAGAACGTTCAAATTTGGCATCCAGGTAGGTAGTGGGGTGGATACAAAGGAAAAAATCTGAAACTTGCAAATTTTTATATTTTTAACGTACTTTTTCAATTAATTGATTCTCCTAGGAACCCTTACTAGCGCCTGTAATATAAGAATAGCAATCTAAATAGATGACAGTCGGTCATTATGTGGATTTTAATAGGGTCTTGACGTGAATATAATAACGAGTGGAAGTAGTGTCTTGGATTGGTAAGTAGTACACTCTTACCTAGGTATACGATGTGCCAATAGTTGAGCCGTCTATGCAGATAGGTAAGTATGACTATAGGTATGTATACCTACAATGTGCCAATAGTTTGAGCAGTCTATGCAGGTAGATTATAGTGTGTCTCGGCTTGTCGGATAGGTAGTAGGTAGGTATACTTATTCAGTAAGTACTCAAGTACCTACCTACCTGCTTAGTATGTACCTATACCTACAATGTGCCAATAGTTTGAGCAGTCTATGCAGGTAGATAGATATGGCTAGATAACTATTCAGGCCTAGATAATAGTGTGTCTCGGAATGCCGGATAGGTAGTAGGTAGGTATACATATTCAGTAAGTACTCAAGTACTTACCTACCTGCTGAGTATGTATAGGTACCTACAATGTGCCAAGTGCCAATAGTTTGAGCCGTTTATGCAGGATTATATAAGTGTAATAATATAAGAACAAGTACTTAATTACTAATAAGTTCTGTACAAAAAGTAATGATATCCCATCAAAAACATAAATGTGAAATTAGAGCCAAGTTCAATAAGTAAGTAGGTATGCTTTAGTCGTTGACTTCAGCGACAAAAGAATACTGCTGCTGCTAACCTAACCCAGCTTTTTTTTTACTCGACACAAACCTAACCTAATATAACCTATCTTTATTACTTTTTTTTAAAAAAATCAAAAGGTAATAAAAAAAAATCTAACCTAACCGAACCTCATCTATTTTTTACTCGAAACTAAACTTAGGCTAGTAACCTTACTTTTTTTTAATCAATACAAACCTAATTTAAGCACGAAAAAAAAGAAAAATTGTACAGGTGAGGTTTTTTTTTTCAAGCAACTTTTTTTTTTTTGGCGTCGCATTATTTATGCATTTGCCATTTACAAAAATTAGGGAAACAATTAATATTTTAAAAAAAAGCGCGGGATTATGTAGGAACGGGAGAAGGATCAGGAGAGTTAGCAAATATATTATCTATTGAGAGTTAATATAGTATTTACAAAAGTAATTTATTGAAATAAAACAAAATACAATACTTACAAATTTATAATAATATATTATTAATAGATATGAAAGAAGCTAAGCTGTCTTTATATACAAGGATCTAATGAAGAAAGAAGAATAACAATATTAGTAGGAAGAGGAATGTGTAAGGATATAAGATCATTTAGAAACTGAAAGCGGTCATGGTTCGGACAAGCAAAGAAAGTATGATTTACCATAATCATCTCCACAAGCGCAGTACGGGTCAGGTTTAATTTTAATTCGCGCTAGATGAGCTGGTGTACAAGCGTGTCCAAGACGCATTCGTATCAAGACAGTAGTTGCACGTTTACTGAGTTTTAAATTAAAGAACCATGGTTTTATTGGAATTGTCTTTTGTATCAACCTATAGTGTTTGCCTTTAACATTACTGGACTCTCCCCAAAATTCATCCCACTTTTTTAAACTCGACAAACCAATAAAAAAACCCAACCTTATCTATCCAAACATCTTTTACTAAGAAAAGAATAAAAACTTTAACCTCACCTAGTAAGTTGGGTTAAGCTAAGTTTGTTTATGTAAGAAAAGAAAAGTTTTGGTGGTAAAAAGGTTAGGTGTGGTTTTTTTTTCTTATTTCATTATGTAGGTTTGGTTAGGTTAGGTTAGATTTTTTTTCTCATTCCTTTCACGAAATGATCAGACATTTTTTGCTTTAATGTTAACTACGAGTGGGAGTACATTCTTATCGTACCCTCACGGGGTCTAATGGGTATTTTATGTCTGTACATTTTCCTTATTCTGTTTATTATAGTTTCCTTATGTTATAACACATTTTTATAATTTTGACAATTTTTAACCTATGATTACGTCAGTACAATTTACTATTTACTACTTATTTTACTTACATGCGAATATGTTATGTTAGGTACAGTTGTTAGTGGTCCCGGAAAGTTTCAACAGTTTTACCCATTTCATGCGTACAATGTGGTAAGTATAATGCACAATAATTATAAATTACCTAAACTATTACAAAACAAAATTATTTTTCAAAGTATTCAGAAATATCGTAGTATAGATTTTCAATTAGAAATTTTCTTAAACTATTTGTAAGCAAAATATCTTGAAGAGATTTAATATTAATAGGTAAATTGTTAGAAATTTTAATAGCTATGGCAAAAGTACTATAACTATACATAGAATTATTACATCGTGGTATACATAATTTATATTTGTGTTTAGTTCTCAATGATTCAGACCTAGTGGATTTCTTTTCATAGAAGCATTTTTCCTTACAAATAAGCATATTTCCAATATACTCGTATATGTAGATACCAGTGAGAGTTAAGTATTTTTCAGTTTTAAATAGATTTCGGAGGGATTCGGTACTCTTCAAATTATTATAGATGGATCTTAAGCATTTCTCTTGCATGATGAAGGTTGATTGGATTTCAACAGAGTTATCCCAGAAGATAATCCCATAACTCAGCTGAGAATAGACAAAACCGTAGTAAGCTTGTTTTGCAATGCTTTTTGATGATATTGAACTAAGAACAGCCAGTGCATAACAGTATTTCGATATTTTTTTATTATTTTTAAAGTAATTATGGTTTTCAATTAAGATATGAATCTATAGTTATACCTAGAAAATTTGTTTCATATATTTCTATAACTTGTTTATATTTATTTATGATTTTAATATGAATTGGTGGAGTTTTATAATTTTGGAAACTTAGAATGTTAGTTTTATTTATATTTACTTGTAAGTTATTAGTTTCTAGCCAATTTAGACAGCTATTTATCTCAGCTTCATGTTGTGATGCATCATCAGCGAACATGTTGGTGGTTTTATGTAAATCATTTATATAAAGTAAGAATAACAACGGTCCAAGAATACTACCTTGAGGAACACCAAGTTTATTTTTTTCGAAATTTGATTGGATGTTTTCTACTGTTTTCGTTTTTTTATTATAAGTATCTACGAGTATTACAGATGACTGAGAGTTGAGTGAGAGTGCGACTCTTCTTATACCTATCCTACCTCTTTCTTATTTATTTAGTAAAATATTATGATCAAAACAGTCAAAAGCTTTTGACATGTCAAGGAAGAGAGCTCCACCAAAGAGAATATAATCACTGCTCCACCATATGATTTATTGTTTAGTTCATCCCAGGCTTGTTTTAACATTTTGAAAATAGCTAATTAAGTATTTTTGTCTTTTTGAAAACCAAATTGATTAGTGTTAAGAATATTATTACTATTTATAAATGAAGTGATTCTTTTGCAAATAACTTTTCCGAAAATTTTGGAAAAACTGGGTAGTAAAGCAATAGGTCTGTGTAATTTCCCATATCTAGTTTTTTTTGTGAAGTGGCTTAATTAAATCTTTTTTTAAGATCATCCGAAAAACAACCATTTGCTAAAGATAAGTTTATCCCATCAAAAACATAAATGTGAAATTAGAGCCAAGTTCAATAAGTAAGTAGGTATGCTTTAGTCGTTGACTTCAGCGACAAAAGAAGTGAGATCTAAACGGGTGCCAAGTACAATGGTCAGTCCTAAAACTTATTAATAACAATATGAAATATTTTTAACAACTTTAAAATATCATTTCATTTCATAATTTAGGATATTATATTGAAGCCTAAGGTCTAACTTGGCTAGTTATCATTATACGAATTACCTTCCTATTATTAACTACTTACCTACTATGTCCGATCGCTAGTTTCTACCAGCAAGCCAAATTTTTAGAAGAATAAAATAAGAACGTGCAAGCTATACCTAATATAATTCGTACTCTTAAGAAAACTAGCCAAGTCAGACCTAAGGCTTCAATATAATATCCTAAATTATGAGATGAAATGATATTTTAAAGTTGTTAAAAATATTTCATATTGTTATAAATAAGTTTTAGGACTAACCATTGTACTTGGCACCCGTTTAGATCTCACTAATAAAAAAATATCGAAATACTGTTATGCACTGGCTGTTCTTAGTTCAATATCATCAAAAAGCATTGCAAAACAAGCTTACTACGGTTTTTTTTATTGAGGTTCGCGTTCTGTCAGAGCAACAAGCAACTGCTACGTTCGTTCGCTCCGCGATTTTTTAAATTGCAAAGTGGTTTTTTTTAAAGTGAATCTGTCGTGACTAATATTGCTGTGTAGCTAATCCAATACCCGATCCAGTGATGTTTATAAAAATGTTGTTGGTCTAGTGGTTCAGAAATAAACACGTAAATTATTTCAAAAAGTTGGTGTAACCGACTAGGCACTGCCCGCTAGCATTGCGCGTGCGGGTGAATCATCGCAGCGGCCGGCCGGTCGTGAGTACCTACTTAGCCAAACGCAACTCGCTGCAGTGCTACTACATGAGCGCGGCTCTGCCTTGCGCTTGGTAGAATAGTGGCACAATATTTAAGTCTACCGTCACTGCTTTTGGTTTGCTTGCCTCATACCGCTCTCGCTCAGAATGAGTTGTGCTGCTTGTGGTACCGCAATACTTTTGGATGAGGATTCCTTGCAGTGTACTTTGAAGGAATGTAGGAAAATGTACCATCTGCTTTGCATCGGCGAGAATAAATTGCTGGACTCGGCTCCTTCGTGGACCTGCCCAGAGTGCCGCTGTGCGGCCAAAAGAGGTGGTGATAACAGTCACACACCGGTTGGAGTCTCAAAGAAAACACGCGATCCTAATGTTACCTACCGCCTTAAGATACCAGCACCTGAACCGGAAGAAGTCCACCAAATAGGTCAGATCGACCTGTCGTCTGACATACGGAGCTTGAGGGAAGAAATCTTAGCACTTAAGGTTCAACTAGGTTTAGCGCTGAATACCATAATGACATATGAGACTAAGCTGCAGTGTTATGCCACCCATATACAGGCTCTCCATGATAAAATAATGGAGTCAGAAATCCGCCTACCACACGTTGCCAGAGATTCGGCCACTGCAACACTTAGACCTCACTCCCTGGTAGAATCTACTCCTGCGCCATCTATCGAAAAACCCCCGATCCAAAGCCAGGAAAAACCACCAGTTAAGCAGAAAAAACAGGAAATACCACCTTCTAAACGTGCAGTCGCCCCGAAAGCTTTATCAGAGGTCCTGAAGGCACCAATGGTAGCAATCAAATCGACGGCGCCCATCAGCTCCTCTTCTTCTTCTTCTGCTTCTCCTCCGAGTGAAGCGGTGACCGAGCACCAACAATGGACGGAAGTCAAGAAAAAGAGCCACCGTCCAACATCTTTGTGTGGTACTGCTGGCCCAGCTGTAACATCGCTGAAGGCCGTTGAAGCCCGAGCCTACATACACCTTTGGAACATGGCGTCACCTGCTGCAGACGTGCTTTCCTATCTTCGCGAGCTTTGCCCGCAGGGAGAATGCACAATAGAGGAACTTACGCCCAAAGGCGACTACAAATCTTTTAAATTGGGTGTTCCAGCTGCTTCCAGTGAAAAATGCATGTCGACTGATGTGTGGCCAGTCAATGCTAGAATAAAGACATGGATTAATTACAGGCAGCGGAGAGCCCCATTGTCCCAACCACGTAGAAGCCAGTCCTTTCGTGGACCAGTCCCTTCCTAATAAAAGTCCTGGACAACGCTCATCATTCAACCTACTTTACCAGAATGTACGAGGTCTCAAAACCAAGTTGAGAACTTGGAGGAACGAATTGATTGCTCTTGAACACGATCTTGTGGTGGTTACAGAAAGTAATTGTGACAACTCTGTACTGGACTCTGAGCTGACCTGCGGGGAGTGGCAAGTCCTGCGTCGTGACAGGAAGACAGCTGGTGGTGGCGTTTTGCTAGCTGCTCGTCCACCTATAATACTACAACGCCTTCCTGAGCATGAGACAGTAAACTGCGAAGACATGTGGGCGAGCTTTACTTGGCGCGGTCACGTCTTTTTTGTTTGTGTTATTTACATAAATCCACGTGCTAGCGATAATGAGTACATGGAATGGTTTTGCAAAGTTGAAAGTGTGGTCAATCACCTTAAAGGATCTTTATTAATCATTGGTGATTTAAATCTGAATAGTGCATCTGTTAATATTTGTAATTACTATTGCTATTTTTTGACATTCTGTAATTTGTCTGATATGAATGCTATTACAAATGCGTATGGAGGAAAATTAGATGTCGTGTTGGTCCGGGAGAGCGATGTAGCGTCTGAGGTAACAGTAAACTCTACTAAGGGAATGGTTAAAGTTGACAAGCCACACCCTCCCTTGGACATAGAGGTGAAAATCGGTTCAGTACGTCACTCCGATAGGATAGGACCGACTAACATTTGCCCTGCGCGAGATTGGAACTTTAAGAAATGCGATTTGGAGCAACTGCTTGCGTTATTAGCCAATAATTCTTGGACTGAGGTCCTAAATGCCCAGGACGTCTGAACGAACCAATAGCAGATCCTAGGGTGCACCACTTATAAGCTCTACCAAATGAAACCACAGTTTAGGTTCGAGTAGTTGTAATGCTTATGACAGAAGACAATTAATAGTAAAAATGACATAACATATAAAGAATTTCTAAAACGCATCGATAGCGCGTTCTAATTTGCATTGTCCCGCCATCTAGGGATGCAAAACCAAACTAAACAATTCTAACATATTGCCCACCAAGGACATTATTCAAATTATTGTCCTTAAAATAAAATTAACATTGCACTAAAAATAGCTAACTGAGTATTTTGTGAAAAAACATACATTAAATTGTTTTCTAAAATAATACAACCTTTTCCTATACTTACTAAATTCACTTCGATACCAAAAATACAACAAAAAATGGACTGTAAATAAACATTGCAAATTAAATATAATTATTCACATTGACAATACACAAAATTAGAAATTTACTTAACAATACTTACTCTACTTAGATAACAGGATAAACTTTTCAAACATTAGTTAGTAATGGACTGTAAAAATCAACAATATAACAAAACATCTAAATAAAATAATTAGGTACATAAATAATCACATTAACATTATATTTGATTATTTATTTCGAAACATCTGGATGTTTTTCACACAAGATACAATAAACTAACGATGAGATCAACGGCATACTTAGAAGAACACTGTAATAACCAAATTATAAACTTACAAAACATTCTAACTGTGACCTTGCCCACCATTGATCACTCTGCAAAAATTAACATTCCGATAGAGATAAAATAGATAAAGTAACATTCTATCTAATAATTATTGCAGTAGGTATACAATTCGTCGCTAATATTTTTTCGATTTCATTTTCCAAAATGTTTTAGATCTTAAATCATCATTATTTACTCCTGTATAATAGTGGCAGCCGGCTTTACTCTCTGGGTGTCAGAACTCACTAATCCTGAAATAACCCAACCGAATACGGTTGCTTGAGCTACCAGAAATCCAGTAGAGTCTTTGAAAACTCCTTCTTTCATTACTCGACCATAAACTTCAGCTCCCAGAAGGACATCTATTTTACTAGCTGTTTCATACTGTGGGTCTGCCAGTTGCTCTACGGGTAAGTTAGGCCAATCTATCATTTTCACTTCTCTGCCAGGTAGATATGAAGTCAGCGAATGCAGCATGTGCGCTCTCACGCATATTTCCACTTCAGGTTCTACATAAGATTTTAATTTCAACGTCACAACTGACTCTGACCTGCCAGTTATTCCGCCGCCTACGCCAGTTATTATAGCCCTGCTAGGTTCTTTTTGTAAGCCCAGTTGCTTTACGATAGATGCTGATACAAATGATGCTCGTGATCCCTGATCTATTAGAGCTCTCACCTTTTTATCACTTCCATTTTCCGTTTCAGCTTTTACTAAAGCAGTCGCCAACAACACAGAACTGTTCTCAACAACTGCAGTGTTCGTATGAATTTCTTTTACAGACTCTCCCACCTCCTCGTCTGAAATCTTTTCAGATACATTCACGTTATTTTTACTGGCAGTTTTGGGGTGCAATAACGTGTGATGCAATCTTCTACATATTTTACACTTCAATAACCTTCTGCAGAACTTAGCGGAATGGTTTGTTCCCAAACAAATGAAGCAAACCTGGTTCCGTAATGCAAAATCACGACGTTCATCACTATCCTGTGCGCCAAACTCTTTGCACGATGACAATTTGTGACTTCCATCACACAGAGGACATGATCGTTGCTGTTCCGAGTCAGTGACATGCATCGAACGCTGATTATTAACCGACTTAAAATACGGTTGTGGTTTTCTAGGTTTTTGCTCAACATACTCCAATGCTCGAAATCTGTTTGTTATGAAATCACTAAATTGAGTAAAAGTTGGCAGAAAATCTGATGTTTGCTTGCTAGTAGCTAGCAGTTCCCATTGTTTTCTCGTTTCGAGGTCTAATTTCAAAGAGAGGATGTGTATTAAAATAATATCCCACGTCGACACATCAATCCCCATATTCGTAAGCGCATTTAAACAATCTGTCGAGGTATCTATTAAATCTTTTAAACCTTTTGCTGATTCATTTACGGCATTTCTCTGACTAAGAAGTCGTTTAAGAATGCAATGTGACAGGTACTTTTTATTGTTGTATCGCGCTTTCAACAGTTCCCAACATTTGTCATAGTTCTCATCGGTAATAGGTATGTGCCTTAAAAGCTGTTCTGCTTCTCCCACCAAATAACTTTTGAGATAGTGCATCTTTTGCACTCCATCCAGACTGGCATTGTTGTGGATCAATGACACGAAGAGGTCTCGGAATGATATCCACTCCGTGTATTGCCCTGAAAACTTTGGTATAACGATTTTCGGTAGTCTAATGTGAGTATTCGTTTTTGACTCTACGACTACACGGCTAAGACGACTCTGTTCCTCAGCATGCCTTTTTAAAACATCTTTTAAATCTGTCTTGTATTCAATGTACAACTCTTCGGCCTGTTCATAAACATCCGACTTTAAATATTCGTGCTCTTGCAGTTTTAAAGCGTAGTTCTCTAAAAGACTTCTGTGCGTTTCTATAAATGTGACCCACAACTGCTCCAGGGACTCCAGCCTTACTTGTGCATAGGTTTCTGTTATTCTGACTTTTGCAGACTTCAGGTAGTTTTGTCTAGACTTGTCAAGGTTATGGTAGGTATCCATTTGCATAACTATTTTTGCATCCATCTTTGATCAAAAAATCATAAAAAATATAACAAGTCCAAAATCTCCAAAATTATTCTAAGTCTTTTGACAACCTGGGTGTAAATAGGCGTGGATTCCCCGTCTGATCACAATTTATAAAACTATTCTAAGTCTAAACTACTCAAAAACATACACAAAGATAAAACGTTCTAACAAATAAAGTTCAATTTTCACCACCAAGTTCTTCAAGTAAAAGTTAAATTGTTCTAGCAAATAAAGTTCAAATTCCTGTATCAAATTTCCAAAGTACTCACAGTTTTTCTGACGTTACCAACTCAACACAAATCCATCTATGTCATTATTGCGTCACACACGACGACAAGGTTGCTTTTCGCGTGTTCTGGAGCACGCGGGTCTCCTTTCCTTCACCTCCACCTCAGCACCAGCTTGCTGCACTTAGGGCTCCTGACGTCCTTGATCACTTGGTGACCAGCTCCGTCGCAGGCCTCCGGCGGCACGTTGCCAGTAGGTCTGCAGATTAGCACCTGAGCAGCGATCCACTGCCACCATGCGGTGCTAGGGGGCAGTTCCACCGTTGTTGGAACCGCAGACAAAAAATAGTGGCAACCCTTTTATCCGGCTCGAAGGACCATGAACGAACCAATAGCAGATCCTAGGGTGCACCACTTATAAGCTCTACCAAATGAAACCACAGTTTAGGTTCGAGTAGTTGTAATGCTTATGACAGAAGACAATTAATAGTAAAAATGACATAACATATAAAGAATTTCTAAAACGCATCGATAGCGCGTTCTAATTTGCATTGTCCCGCCATCTAGGGATGCAAAACCAAACTAAACAATTCTAACACGTCATCAGCGCTAGTGAAAACTTTTATAAAGTCATTTACGAGATGTTTGACACCTGTATGCCAAAAAAGCGCCGCTATGCAGCTTGCAAGCGTTATCCAGTTTGGTTTACTTGGGACATGATACAAGATATTAGGAGAAAGAAAATATTACATACGGTGTGGAAGCGCGAGCATTCAAAAGAAGCCTATAATGCCTTTTCAGGCCTCAGAGCGGATTTGAAAATTCGTGTTTCTTCGTCCTATGACTCTTACGTTAAGCGAATCGAGCAGAGTATCAAGCTTGATCCACGTCAGTTCTGGCAGCACATTTCTAGCCTTCGATCCAAAGGAGGCTTTGAGCCCAAAGTCACTTACCAGGGTTCAAATTTGTCAGGGATAGCTGCAGCCGAAGCATTTGCTAATTATTTCGCCAGCGTATTCTTGCCGGATCTTCCTCAACTAAACGCCTCTCAGGCTTGCTCCATTGATGATAGTGTTAACAGTAACTATATTAATATTTTTGCAGTTACTGTGGATGATGTAATATATGGAATCAATAAGTTGAAACCAAATAGCTCGGTAGGTCCCGACAACATACCGCCCTTTGTTCTTAAAAGCGCAAAAAAATCAATCTGTACTCCGCTTTGCCATATATTTAACCTCGGATTAAAGACAGGAGCTTATCCACCTCAATGGAAACTCTCTAGGGTCACTCCTATACCTAAGAGTTCAAATAAGTCCTCGGTTGAAGAATTTCGTCCTATAGCTATCCTATCTTCGGCTGCAAAGATTTTTGAAAGCATCCTGCACAAATATATCTACTCCCAGGTGAGTATGCACCTATGTAATGAGCAGCATGGGTTTAGAAGCAAGCGATCTGTTAACTCAAATCTATTGACCATTGTAGACTATGTTTCGAAACGGATGGACCAAGGAGTCCAAGTTGACGTATTGTACTTTGATTTCCGGAAGGCGTTCGATAGGGTTAATAATGATATCCTGCTGGCAAAGCTATCGACCATAGGCTTCGCCCCCGGTCTTCTCCGGCTTCTAGCAGATTACCTTCGTGACCGCCAACAGTTCGTAAGGCTCGGCCTGTACGAATCACGCCCCTATCACACGCGTTCCGGAGTCAGTCAGGGTTCAATACTTGGACCGCTTTTATTTCTACTCATGGTAAATGATCTTCCATCAGTCACAACGCACGCCAGAAGCCTATTGTACGCTGATGATCTCAAACTCTATACTGAGGTCAGATCTGAGGCAGACTGTCATGCACTGCAGAAAGACGTTGACGCAGTTTACGACTGGAGCGTTGTCAATGGAATGGAGTTCAATCTTGGTAAGTGTTGTTTGATGACCTTTGGTCGAATGTGGCATCCTATCCTTTTCGATTATAAAATAAATAATAAGGTCTTAATGCGTGTCAACACAGTAAAAGACCTAGGAGTCATTTTCGACCATAAACTCACTTTTCGCCATCATGTGGCTGCACTGGCGAAGGAGTCCTATAGGCGCCTCGGGTTTGTTCTTAGAAATTCACGGGATTTTCAAAACGAACACGTCATCCGACTTATCTTTAGCGCTCTTGTTCGTACCAAGCTGGAAACTAGTGCATGTGTGTGGAATCCGCATGAAAGCAAATATGTACTGCTCCTTGAAAAGGTCCAGAAAGCTTTCTTAAGGTTCCTTTATAAATTTCGTTATGGGTACTATCCGTTTATGTATCCGACGCAGTTTCTTTTGGGGTGCCTAGGATACAATTCCCAACAAGTACGTCGTATTCATGAACAGATCACAACAGCATGCAAGGTATTTCGAGGAATGATCGACGCTCCTGACCTGAGTGATGAGCTGTGCCGTTTTTTCACCCCAAATAATTATTGTGGTTGTCGCCGTAAACATAGGTTGTTTGACGTGCCAGCGCGTGGCACTGTTGCTCGGGCCTCCTCCCCGCTGCCCCGAATGCTCACCGCTCTCAACGCTCTCCTAGACCACAATAGTGAGCTCGACTTGTTTGCGGACGGATGGACGGTGGTGCTGTGTGAATGTTTAAGCTTTTGTGAGGCGTATATTGATAAGGAACGACTTTGAATTTTGATTACTGATTATCTTTTTTTTGCATTGGATTATTATTATTATTATTATTTTTATGTGTGTGGCTATGAATGTTTTGTCAAATTTATTTTACCTACTTACTTGAATTTTATATTGTAATTAAAAATTGTTAATTAATGTAATTGGTATTATCCGTGTTAATTAATTCAATAAATAAATAAATAAATAAATAAATAAATAAATTGTCTATTCTCAGCTGAGTTATGGGATTATCTTCTGGGATAACTCTGTTGAAATCCAATCAACCTTCATCATGCAAGAGAAATGCTTAAGATCCATCTATAATAATTTGAAGAGTACCGAATCCCTCCGAAATCTATTTAAAACTGAAAAATACTTAACTCTCACTGGTATCTACATATACGAGTATATTGGAAATATGCTTATTTGTAAGGAAAAATGCTTCTATGAAAAGAAATCCACTAGGTCTGAATCATTGAGAACTAAACACAAATATAAATTATGTATACCACGATGTAATAATTCTATGTATAGTTATAGTACTTTTGCCATAGCTATTAAAATTTCTAACAATTTACCTATTAATATTAAATCTCTTCAAGATATTTTGCTTACAAATAGTTTAAGAAAATTTCTAATTGAAAATCTATACTACGATATTTCTGAATACTTTGAAAAATAATTTTGTTTTGTAATAGTTTAGGTAATTTATAATTATTGTGCATTATACTTACCACATTGTACGCATGAAATGGGTAAAACTGTTGAAACTTTCCGGGACCACTAACAACTGTACCTAACATAACATATTCGCATGTAAGTAAAATAAGTAGTAAATAGTAAATTGTACTGACGTAATCATAGGTTAAAAATTGTCAAAATTATAAAAATGTGTTATAACATAAGGAAACTATAATAAACAGAATAAGGAAAATGTACAGACATAAAATACCCATTAGACCCCGTGAGGGTACGATAAGAATGTACTCCCACTCGTAGTTAACATTAAAGCAAAAAATGTCTGATCATTTCGTGAAAGGAATGAGAAAAAAAATCTAACCTAACCTAACCAAACCTACATAATGAAATAAGAAAAAAAAACCACACCTAACCTTTTTACCACCAAAACTTTTCTTTTCTTACATAAACAAACTTAGCTTAACCCAACTTACTAGGTGAGGTTAAAGTTTTTATTCTTTTCTTAGTAAAAGATGTTTGGATAGATAAGGTTGGGTTTTTTTATTGGTTTGTCGAGTTTAAAAAAGTGGGATGAATTTTGGGGAGAGTCCAGTAATGTTAAAGGCAAACACTATAGGTTGATACAAAAGACAATTCCAATAAAACCATGGTTCTTTAATTTAAAACTCAGTAAACGTGCAACTACTGTCTTGATACGAATGCGTCTTGGACACGCTTGTACACCAGCTCATCTAGCGCGAATTAAAATTAAACCTGACCCGTACTGCGCTTGTGGAGATGATTATGGTAAATCATACTTTCTTTGCTTGTCCGAACCATGACCGCTTTCAGTTTCTAAATGATCTTATATCCTTACACATTCCTCTTCCTACTAATATTGTTATTCTTCTTTCTTCATTAGATCCTTGTATATAAAGACAGCTTAGCTTCTTTCATATCTATTAATAATATATTATTATAAATTTGTAAGTATTGTATTTTGTTTTATTTCAATAAATTACTTTTGTAAATACTATATTAACTCTCAATAGATAATATATTTGCTAACTCTCCTGATCCTTCTCCCGTTCCTACATAATCCCGCGCTTTTTTTTTAAATATTAATTGTTTCCCTAATTTTTGTAAATGGCAAATGCATAAATAATGCGACGCCAAAAAAAAAAAAAGTTGCTTGAAAAAAAAAACCTCACCTGTACAATTTTTCTTTTTTTTCGTGCTTAAATTAGGTTTGTATTGATTAAAAAAAAGTAAGGTTACTAGCCTAAGTTTAGTTTCGAGTAAAAAATAGATGAGGTTCGGTTAGGTTAGATTTTTTTTTATTACCTTTTGATTTTTTAAAAAAAAGTAATAAAGATAGGTTATATTAGGTTAGGTTTGTGTCGAGTAAAAAAAAAGCTGGGTTAGGTTAGGTTTGTTTATGTTAGAAAATGTTAGTATAATTTTGATTTTAAAAAAGTAATATTAGTTTACTTAAGGGTAAGAAAGAAAAGTTTGCTTAGGTTAGGTTTCTTTTTAGTAAAAAAAAGCTAGTTAGTTTTAACAAAATGTTGTCTTCCAGTGTGCCGACGAGTAACAGAAAACAATTCTGAGTCCCTTTTTGTATGGGAAAAGCAAATTTTCAGCCGTTTTAGTGTATTTAACAAACATCCATCCAACCCAACTTTCACATTTATAATTTACTAGCTTACTAGCGCCTTTACCTGCCCCTGTGCCTTGAATGCAAAAACAAATTTATCCCATGGGAACCGTACATTTGTCTGGGATAAAAAGTAGCCTATGTCATATTCCAGACTAAGTATCTTTATGCCAAAATTCATTTATATCCGTTCAGCTGTTTCAGTGTGAAAGAGTTTAACATACAAAATACACACTTTTATAAAATTAGTAGGATATGTGTAGGTAGGAGTAATCCAACATCTCAATATAAAATTTAATTAAAAAATATACAGATCTATAAGTAAGTATATAAAATACATTATGAAATAGTTTAGATATCCAAGTACCGTTAAAACGATCTATAGATAGCCGAGGGCTATATGCCCCAGGCATATTAAAATCTTTGTTTGCAGCCCCTTGTATCATTCGCTACCTCTCGTAGTGGGGGGGGGGTAGCTCTCAGTGCCCCCTGTAGTGGGGGGGGGTAGCTCTCAGTGCCCCCTGTAGTGGGGGGTGGGCTCGCTTTCCTCCACGACGCCGAAAAGTTTGATGAGATTTAAATTTTTCTTATAAATCTGAAAAAAGGAAATAAATCATTATCTTCTCCAGGCTCGGGAGACATCTCCTCAGATCTAAAGTTTATATATTGCACGCGACAGGTTGCGAGCCCACCACCGCCGGTAGAAATGCTAACCTGACACACGTTCTAGATTATGCCCGGGTTCCTCGCGATGTTTTCTTTACTCTCAATAATATAATTAAAATATATATCATGATCACAACTGGATCCCCGGGCTCCTCAGATTATTTCAATTTTTCTCAGATCAGATTTTCAGATCGTTCAATAAACTCTCTCGGAATAGAGTCACCTCCGGGTCCTCGTGGTGCTGCAGCCTCTCCAGGTGGTCGACGACGCCCAGCAGCTCGAGGCGCAGGCACAGCTCGTCCGCCTCTCCCCCCGCCCGCAGCAGGCTCGCCAGCCCGTCCAGCACGAGCCGCACGACGGCGCCGTCGGCGCTCGCCAGCAGCGCGCAGTAGGGCGCCAGGCAGGCGGAGTCCCGCAGCTCGCGCCGCTGGCCCAGGGCCCCGCGCCGCGCCGCGCTCGTCAGCGCCTCCACCAGCTGCCGCCGGAAGCCCTCCCTGCGGACGGCGAGCGGAGGGACCTGCGCCGGCGCCGCGCCCGCCCCCGCCCCCGCGCCCCGCGGCTGCGTCTCACCTGAGGTTGGCGCGCGCCAGCTCCGTCGCCAGCGGACGCAGCACGCCGAGCCGCAGCGCGCTCGCGATGTGGCGCTGCGAGCCGCCCAGCAGCAGCGCCACCGCGCGCACCGCGACCTGCGGACCGGTAGACTGAGGACCGAGCGCCCCGCCGGGGCTCCGCCCGCGCGGCGACGGCTACCTGCGAGTCCTCTCCCCCGGCGGCGAGCAGCGCGCCCACCGGCTCCCAGCTGCCCGCGTCCAGGCAGTGATCCCGCTGGAAACGATCTGTTCGATTACATCAGCGGTTCCCAAACTATTTTGTTTCATAGACCACTTTCAGAATTTTGCTGGATCCGGTGGACCCCCTGCATCTACATTACTACCTTTTTTCTAAGTCTTAATTTCTAAATCTTGAAAAAAAAGTGAAGATTAGATCTATCTTTTTATGAAAACTTGCGTTGTGGCTGAGTTTCAACGATGATTAACAGATTTCGAAAAAAAAAATCTTTTCCATTTCCAAACTAACATTTTTTTCTCAATTTATCTATAAAATGTCTTATTGAGAAGGTTTAATTTAGGTATATAAAAAGCCAACATTTTAGTTCTTCACTATCGAATCAAAATTAATTTTGATGCACCCCCGCTTACGATTGTAGACCCCCATTTTTTGTCACGTCCAACGTAGACCCCCGTCGAGTCTCCCGTGAACCCCTGGGGGTCCACCTGGACCACTTTGGGAATCACTGGATTACATCATCCTACTCCAAACAGAATGAGGGTCACCCGATATTTTGGTTTCCATAAAATGTGACAAAAACTAAAATTGTATATTATGCAAGTAGTGAATAAAGGACGAATTTAAAGCGAGGGCTATAGATGAGTCACGAGCAAGTGAAAGATTCTAACGAATGAATCACGACCGTAGGGAGTGATTCATAATTATTGAATCGCGAGCGTAGCGAGTGATTCAAGTGTTAGAATCCTGAGCAACGCGAGTGATTCATGGCCCTCGATGGAAAACCGTTTAATTCAAGAGTTGTATACGATACTTTACACCATGACTCCGAGAAAAAGAAAGATGTAAGCGTGATTTGTAGGGTAGCAAATTTTCTAATATAATCGGCCGCCCTATCTTTCATACAAATATGTTTATACTATTCCTCCTTTAAGAAGCTTATTTTATTCACCGCAAACAGTGAATAAAAAGCAAGCTTTTACTCACTGTTTTTTAAAAAAATCAATATATTCGAACTCAATCTCAATGCTAAACAACCTCCTTGCGATAAAAAAAACTCGATACAAACTCTTTATGCAAAGAATATTCGACACACAAACTCCTTTTTCAAATAACTCCTCGAGCTTTGATTGGTTGTGCTTTCTAGACAAGGAATTAAGGATTTGAATAAAAACTGTTGTGTTCTTTGTTGTCATTAGAATGGCGCTATTTTGAATGTATGTTGTACGAACACAAATTTAGTGTTACACAATAATAGATTGAAAATGCATTCTAATGATGAAGATGTGTTAACACCTGAGGTTAAGAAAGAGAGGGCGGCCGATTATAGTAGAAAACTTGGTATAAAGCGTATGCAAATCTGCATTTATATCGAGGGGCTATGAATCACTCGCGTTGCTCAGGATTCTAACACTTGAATCACTCGCTACGCTCGTGATTCAATAATTATGAATCAATCCCTACGGTCGTGATTCAGTCGTTAGAATCCTTCACTCGCTCGTGACTCATCTATGGCCCTCGCTTTAAATCCGTCCTTTATTCACTAGTTGCTTATTATACTATTTTTGTCTGATTGCATTAAAATTCTATAACATCGTTCTATTAAATTTAAAACGATCAGAACGAAAATTACTCCTCGGAGAATCAGCGGGGGCCCCTATTCTGGATCGAGTGAGATCCGTCGGAGGGTCGGCGGACGAGCGTGCGGGAGCGAGCCACAGGTGAGGGGTCGAGAACGAACGAACGAACCGATCGGGCGGGCGGGGCGGCGCACCTGTCGGTCCGTGCCGGCCAGCATGTTGGCGAGCACGAGCAGGGCGAAGGCGCCCGCGCCGGGGCGCCGCGCCGGCAGCGCCAGCAGCGCCGCCGTCAGCCCGGGCACGGCCTGCGCCGCCGCCGCGCCCGCGCCCGGCGCCGTCAGCCCGCCCAGCGCCCGGCACGCGGCCCCTGCGAACGTGGCGTCCTGCGCACCGGAGCACGAGCGAGGGTCCCTCGGGGGTCACCCGGAGAGGATCCTCTCCGGACCGGCTGCGGCGGAGGTGAGCTAACCGAGCACTTCGTCGTCGTCGGCGCGCGCCAGCAGCTCGGCCACGTGCGGCAGCGCCGGGAACACCGCCGCCAGCTCCACGGGGGAGTCGTCGAACCTGGTCCTGAAACGGACGTCCTGACTCGCACCGGGGCCGGCGGGACCGAGCGCGGATGCGAGCATCGCGTACTTGTTGCAGAAGGTGGAGTAGGCGTCCACGCCGGCCTGCAGCAGGGCGGGCGGCGCGCCGGGCCGCAGGTGCGGCAGCAGGGCCCACAGCGCGCCCGCGCGCAGCACGGCGTCCCGGCCGCGCGTGCCCCGCGCCAGGTCGCCCAGCGCGCGCGCGGCCTGCGTGCGCTCGCGCAGGCCGCGCGCGGCGCCCAGCAGCCGCACGAGGCGCGGCACGGCGCCCGCCTGCACGGAAGTATCGCTTGAGGTTTAAAGATTAGGATTGTCTATTGTTCTCGTCTTTACTGTCTGTGGCGTTCGCTGTTCGTCAACTTGTGGTGGAGTCGGTTCGCTCCGTGGATGTGTTCCGGTGTCCTTACGTCGTGGATGGCGGCGCGCACTCGGTCCAGGTAGCAGATGCCGGCGAGGAAGCCCGCCGCCGCCCACTGCAGGTCAGGGCTGCGGACACCGGCATGCGCCACTTCAACATCAACATTCTCAAGCGAGATTTCACGCTGACGACACCCCGGAAGAACTACATTAATGATACATTAGATAACTACTTGTTCGATACTATTATGATTGGATAGACGGTGAAAATATACAATATTAATATTATAATTATGATGTGTAAAAAATTCAAATTAGTTATTTTATACCATTCTCCCACTAAAAAGATTATTTTATTCACCGTAAACAGTGAATAAAAGCACGAACACAAAGTTTAGTGTTACAATAATCAATTGAAAATGCATTCAAGTCGTGAAGAAGATGTGTTAACACCTGAGGTTATGAAAGAGAGGGCGGCCAATTATAGTAGAAAACTTGCTGCCCTACAAATCACGTTTGAAACCCTTTTTCTCGTAGTAGGTATATCATGGTATAAAGTATTGTATGCAAATCTTGAATAAAACGGATGGAGGGCCATGAATCACTCGCATTGCTCAGGATTCTAACACTTGAATCACTCGCTACGCTCGTGATTCAATGACTATGAATCACTCCCTACAGTCATGTTCATGTTCAAAAGTTCTCTAAGAATGAGTTTACAGGCTCAATAGGACTGCACTGTGAGAAATGTCTACAAACTTTACATTAAGTATAGTTGGCTCAACGAATCTAGGCATTCGTGAAGTTAGCCGCAAGAGCTGCGCAGTATCGTTTTTTGGGAGCAATCGGAGGTATGAGGAGGGGGGAAGGAACTGTACCTGCGCAAAATCGCACCTGTGGCTAACTTCACGAATGCCTAGATCCATTGGAAGACTCTTTATAACGTGATCGGTACACACCAGTCGTCACAGCCGAGCGCCTCCACCAGCACTGCGATCACGTCCGCCGTCATGAGCGGCGCGTGCGCTCCGTGAGAGAACAAGTGCCTATGCTTGGGCACGAACATGACGTGGCCCGCCCGGGCGGCCAGCGTCTTGGTGGCCAACTCGTGGGACTTGATATCTGCAAACACATCCATAGGTAGAGATGATTCAGTCTAAAAATGCACGCCCCTCCACTAGTACTTGTACCGCATGTAGAGGTAAATACATTGGAGGGGTGTGCATTTTTAGACTGATCTACCTCTACATTATATGTTTATTATGTTCCACTACCGTAGGGCAACTTGCACATCATTATGCAGCGAGTTAATCGTGCTTCCTAATGGAAGCGCTGGTAATAGCACTAGAGGTCACCCATCCTAATACTGACCAATCAATCTTGATGCTAACAAGCTATTAAGTTAGGGGTAAAAACAAACATAGGTACACACAGACTCTTCTCATTTAATAGTACTTAATTATTTTTTTATTGTACTAATTACCTACCTATGTATGGTTAAGTACAATGTTATCTATTTGGTAGATAGCTATAGTTTGCTCAACGAATCTAGGCATTCGTGAAGTTAGCTGCAAGAGCTGCGCAGTATCGTTTTTCGGGTGCAATTGGAGGTATGAGGAGGGGGGAAGGAACTGTACATGCGCAAACTCGCACCTGTGGCTAACTTCACGAATGCCTAGATCCGTTGGATGAACTACCTACTAGGTATAAATAAAAGGACATTTATGGGAGGATGGTCAAACCTCTTGCGATATCAGCGGGGCTGTACTGCCTGCCGTCGATCTCCACGCGCCGCTCGCGGCTGTCAGCCCCGAGCACTCCCGCCGACATCTTGAGCTTCTGAACTTCCTCTGTTCGACTTAATTGTGTACTGTGGAAAGAAGACAACTAGGTTCTACCTACTCTCATAGATTGTTCACTATTATACTCGTAGGTACTAGGTAGGTAACAAAAAAGAAACCTAATTAGGTAATTTATGATGGATAGGCTATGGACAACTGCCAACTGGATACCTGGACTGGACAGGACAGTATTTATTTATTGAATTATTTTATGTATTGCAAAGAAAGAGAAATAGCAAAATAATAATTAGACATAAATATACAAGAAACAGCAGGAGCTAATTTTCTTCTTCTATTATGGCATCTGTCTCAGAACAATTTTGCCAGTGTCAAGTGTATTTTTATTTAAGTACTATCAACGTCACAGAGTCATAGTCAAGATGTCAAGTCAATTTTAAATAAAAGATGGCTGATTTGTTCAAAATTCTCGGGTTTTCCTTCCATGGATTTTGAAAGGAACTATTCATTTTTACACTCGCGTCAAGAACTCGGGCTTTATTGGAAAAATAACCACCAACATTACGGAATAAAACTCAAAATAACACGAGAAAAAATATAAGAACTAGAGCGACAAAGTTGTCAGTCAAATGCATCGCAAAAAATCCCTCAATTATTTGCTATTTGACTGACTCTGTGACGTTGATTAATCTTAATAAATAAAACTTAATAAAAGCACTGATTTTGACAACGGATCTTTTTATGACATGTCTTTGCCTTCCCAAAGAAGAATACGAAGTAAAAGTAGATAGTTCAAGTCCACCTTGTTGCATGTATGCGTGTATTATATTGGTATCAATAAAAGTGAATTTAATATTTGAATGCATTAATAATGGTGCATGCATGCCGTCTATGCACACTAAACTAACGCAATATCCTGTGTGTGTGTGGTCTCAACGACACGTGCATGTGGAACTTAAGTGTGAACGTTGTGAAGACTTTAAAAAGGAAAAGACTGCTAAGGATGAGCGGAGTGAGTAGAGACGCTCCTCTAGGGATTCAGCTGATACAGAAAATCAGTGGGGCGTGCTGTCCGCGACTGCGGATCAACAGACTGCGATGGTAGGCGTCTGTCCATAGTCTTTAGTTCAAGTGTATTCACCAAACCATCGCTTTGTTCTACACGGTGCTCACAGCTCGCCGCATACGTGGCTGGTTTTGCCACAACAGTGTTTATTGACATGACTCCTCATACTACAGAAATGAAAATATTGCGAGGAAACTCGTCTCTGATCAAAAAGCTCTGGTGGTCTAGTGGTACTCAATAGTCAATAATTCTTTATTCAGTAAAATCATCCCAGGGATCATTTTGAATCGCCTTACACACTAGGTGAGTCTAGGTGCCAATTCCAGTCCTATCCCCAGTCCGAGAGGAGCTGACAATAAACTCGCTGGGCCCTAGCGCTTTTTTTGTAGTGGCCCCACTCTCTGATCCTAAGGTCCTAGGTTCGATTCCAGCCATGCACCAAAAGATATTTTTGTTGGAAAAAAGTATGTGCAGTACATGGGTAATATGTTACAATCCTCTTAAATCGAGCCTCTGACTCTATAATCATTTTATCACACCGGCTCTATAAAAACTCGTGACATGGGCTAAAAAGCCAACGGCAGATAGGATGGTATTCAGCTACTATACACACTCAACATTATGCTTTCATATTCAACTTCTATCAATGTTAATATTGTAGGTAAAAACAAACTTTTACATTGTTCAATGAACAATACAGTGCTTGTCTACGAGTATAGTACATAGCACATAGTGAGTGTGAGTCACCGTGGGAGTATGTACTGCATCGTTGACATAAGCAGCTATGTAACCTGATAACCATGAGCCGAGGTCACACCTCACAGCAGTCATTCCAACTGCCGCAGCGGTGTCGCTAGGCAGACGGCCGGCACACATGTACATTGTACATCACACACTCATACAAAGTAACTCTGCTACCTTTACACAAACTAACAAGAAATATATATATTGAATTACTAGCAACCTGCCCCGGCTTCGCACACATGCTAGTAGATACTAATGTGGTTAACCCTTCCTGTTGAATCACTCCATCTATTGATGAAATAAATTAAGCGTACATACAGAAGAACAGACTTTCTTTTATTTGATAATAATAACTTTTTTGAAGACACAATATTTAGGTATTGATGGCTTAAAATCAATATGCCCGAGGTAAATTACACTTGTTCTGCATATGGCGATATTAACTCTCATCTCATAATATCTTCTAGACAACTCAAAAAAACCTTGATCCATATTTTCTTTGGTCTCTCTACCCCTGTATCCATCCACATTCACACTAACACTCTCGTCGCATGACATCCATCCCTCACAACATGCCCGCACCACGCTCACCTATCAGCTACAAGATAAGCATCAGCAAATAAAGACTAGTTTGTAGAAATACCAATTAGCTAATGATAAAAAGGGTTGTTAGATTGTGTTGTGATATCGCCGATAGTGATTGGCTACATGACCTAATGACTGGGTAGGTATCTATTCAATAATATCGTAAGTTAGGTAACTCCGATGGCATAAACAAATATTTATACCATTCCCCACTTTAGTAACTATAACAGATCTCTGCCAATCCCCCTCTAAAAAGCTTATTTTATTCACCGCAAACAGTGAATAAAAAACACTTTAACTCACGGTTTTTTTTTAAATCAATATATTCGAACTCCATCTCAATGCTTAACAACCTCCTTGCGCAAAAAAAACTATCACTAGCTACGCTCGTGACTCAATCGTTAGAATCCTTCACTTGCTCGTGACTCATCTATGGCTCTCGCTTTAAATCCGTCCTTTATTATTCACTACTTGCATAATATACTATTTACAGTAGTGCATTTAAGTCTCTTTGACTTATTAGTTTGTTGTACCTACGTTTAATAAATATGTCACTCTTGGTTTGGACCGAATACGCGTAGTTGATGACCTGGAATGACACGTAGTACGCTACTCCCGCGCAGGTACCAGGCCAGCGTGCTGCTGCTGACGTACATGACGTACATGACGTACCACCTGACGCGCAAGCCCATCTCCGTGGTGAAGAGCGTGCTGCACCAGAACTGCTCGGCGCTGCCGCCGCCCCCCGGCCCGCCGCCCTCCTCCGACCAGTGGTGCAACTGGCCGCCCTTCAGTTAGTACAGCCCCCTCCTCCCTCCGGCAGGAGCGCCGTGCGCCTATGAATGTCTTCTCTGAGGTGCGCGGCGCTCGTGCTGGCGGGTAGCGGGTAGAGAGGCCGATACAATTGTTATGAACATCATAGTTACAACAAACACAAAAAAATCTGGTCGTTGAAAGCTTCACTTGAGAAAGGCTGATCCAATTTGTCTAGTTTACTTTTTAAATGTTCGGAATGATCCGAATAAGGTTTTTAAGATAACAAAATTGGAAAGTTTCTCGGAAAATTGGGAAACACTGCGCAACTATAATGAATATTGGACTGCCCTCACAGCTCAGTGGGTAGTAGCTCTGCCTCCTGCGCTGCAGGTTGTGGGTTCGATCCTCCAGGACTGACATTTGTGTGAACGCAGGTGTTTGTTCTGTGTCTGTGTTATTATGTATTTACAAAAAAAAATATACAATCTATCAGTTATCTGGTTCCCATAGTAAAAGCTTTGCTTAGTTTGGGGCTACATGGCGCTGTGCGAACTGTCCACGATATTTATTGATAATTGATTACATTGCAGACACGAGCGACGCCAACACGCTGCTGGGCGCGCTGGACTCCGCCTTCCTGTTCTCGTACGCGGCCGCCATGTTCGTGTCAGGTACCGCTGCGCACCGCGCTCACAGCACAGCTGGCCCGCCACACTCTGATGCGACGCCCACCCTCTCCACCCCCAGGCATGGTGGCGGAGCGCGTGGACCTGCGCTACTTCCTGTCGATCGGCATGCTGCTGTCGGCGGTGTTCTGCTACCTGTTCGGGCTGGCGCGCACCTACCGCATTCACAACATCTCTTACTACATCCTCGTGCAGGTCAGCCTGCGTGCAGACACTGCAGCTATTCGATTTGATTTTAAATATACTTAACCCCCTTTCGCTTGTTTAGACTCCCTCGAGAATACAGCATGTGGCCACGTAGCGACTTATCTGTAAATGTTGAAATTTAGCTTAAGATTGTAACTTACCTTCTTTTACCAATTTTAACCCCCTCTCAAGCATAAAGACGATTAGCTTTGCACAGCTTTTTTTGACCCCCTTTTTACCTCCTTTACGTCAGTTAGCTAGTTTAGCTAATTTTGGCGTTCGTTAAATGTTTGCTCTTATACCAATACTGAAAATGCGGTTAACTCTTATTAATTGACCCCCTATAATGTTGACCCCCATGCGGCAGGCGGGCGCCGGCATAGCGCAGACGAGCGGCTGGCCGGGCACGGTCGCGACGGTCGGCAAGTGGTTCGGGAGCGCTAAGAAGGGCCTCATCTTTGGCATCTGGAACTCTCACACCTCGCTCGGGAACATACTCGGTCAGTTCAGAGGGTGAGATGAATGAATGAATGAACGACAACTCAAATCTTCTCGAACTTGAGCACCTAGACTCATCTAACTTGCAAGGTGTCAGAACACGTTCCTTGTGATTTAACCGAATAAAAAAATATTTTAAATTTAAGAGCGCTGATGGTGTAGTGGTAGCAGCCCTGCCTCACGATCCGAAGGTTGTGGGTTCAAACTGGTTGTGCACCAATGAGTTTTTCCATTAGAATAATTTAAGTGCGCAATGCATGTGCTCTTAAACGGTGAAGGAAAACATCGTGAAGAAACCGCCATAGCCTAGAACCAAAAATCGAAGGTGTGTCATACGTAAGTATTCTTATAAGCGTCGATGGGCTTGCAACCTGTCACGTACGGAATACTAGCTACTGTGCAAAATGTGGGCATGTGACAAATGTCATGTTTGGACGTGCTGACTCTCTTTAGATATCCTCAAAGATGTAAGTTACTAAGGATCTGGGGAGATATCTACCGAGCCCGGGGATTACAGTCGTGATGGTATTAGAATTTGACCAGCGTCACGTCACGCGCCGGTCCGCAGGCACGCTGATGGCGGCGCAGTACGTGGACTCGGACTGGGCGCTGTCGTTCATCTACCCGGCGCTGGTGATGGGCGCGGGCGGCGCGCTGGTGGCGCTGCTGCTGCCGCCCGAGCCGGCCGCCGTGGGGCTGGCGCCGCCCGGCCGCCCGGTACCAACCTTACCAACATCTACACCAGTAGAGCCGCTCGCAAACTCCTCTCTGTTACTAACATTCTATAAATTAAGCATTCCCCTAAAAGCTTATTTTATTCACTGATAACAGTGAATAAAAATTACTTACTCACTGTTTTGCTGTTTGAATTTAGAACACATCAATATATTCGAACTCCATTTCAATGCAATATAACCTCCTTGCACAAAAAATACTCGATATAAACGCTTTATCCAAAGAATACTCGACATAAAAACTCCCTATTTAAATAACTCCTTGGGCTTTGATTAGTTGACATTTTCGACAAGAAGTCTTAATTGTGCCAATTTTAATGTGCATTTTAATTAACTTAACGAAAACTGCTCTCAATATTAGTCATCATCATCAGCCTATAGCAGTCCACTGCTGGACATAGGCCTCCCCTAATGACCCTCAATATTAGTAATTGTTCCAAATTTAATGTGCATTTTAATTAGCTTAACCTTCCTTTTTCCTTCATGAAATGTCTATTTTCTCTTAAATCTTTCTTTTTCTCGGAGTCATGGTATAAAGTATCGTATGAAACTCTTGAATAAAACGAATGTATATCGAGGGCCATGAATCACTCGCGTTGCTAAGGTTTCTAAAACTTGAATCACTCGGTACGCTCGTGATTCAATCTTCATGAATGTGACTCATCTATAGCCCTCGCTTTAAATCCGTCCTGTATTCACTAGTTGCATAATATACTACTTACGTGAGATTAGGGGGTCGAGCCACATGTCACGACATCACCAAAGGGAGTCGAAAAATATCCGAAACAGTCTCACGTAATTATTGGCCACCCAAAGGCCCCCGGCGGCAGAGTTGGCCGCTGACCCCCCCCCCCCCTGTTCCAGCCGAGCAGGCAGTCCCGGTGCTCCGACGACGACGACACAGAAAGCGAACACGACGACGCCTCTCAAGTTATAGCCGGGGACCAGGTGACTCTCGCTCTTACTAACTGAACATAAGATCTACATTACTATTGATCCATCTCTTAATTTTCTAAAAACCATTTTGATTCCTATGCACGAGGAATAAAGTCTAAAATACCGTGTACATAACATGTACATAAATTTGCATTCGGAAAAAGTAACGCACGATTTTATCTCTTATGCAATTGGAATAAGGGTCTTCTTCTTCACAATAACACATTAGAGTCTTATTAAATATAATATAAATATATTTCCTTCAAATGAAATTCAACTTAAAACAATACACTTGCATTTAAACATTTCTGAAGGGAAACTTAGCAGTTAGTTGTAGTCAATTCACAGCCGGTACCCATGTGACCATGCGAATTACATCTGTCCTCCTGGGGGACAGTGTACAAAATGGACAGACGTCACAACTTTACAAGCTGGTTTGAGACTTGTGAATATACAAAATAGGTTCTATAATATTTTTTGTACATAGAGAGATATAGATACCACAAGCCGAAGGGATTCTTATGCGCCGTTGCGAATAAGGTGCAGTGTGTAACAGTACTAACCGCATGGCACTTTCAGGCGGCGAGCTTGCGGCCCAACCGGCACTCCTCTAACGCGCCCCAGGTAACTCCCTCGTCTCCCTCGCCTGCCTCGTCTCCTTCATCTGCTTCATCTCTCTCGTCTCCCTCGTCTCCTGAGCCTGCCTCGTCTCCTTCATCTGCTTCATCTCTCTCGTCTCCCTCGTCTCCTGAGCCTGCCTCGTCTACCTCGTCTCCTGAGCCTGCCTAGTCTACCTCGTCTCCTGAGCCTGCCTCGTCTACCTCGTCTCCCTCGCCTGCCTCGTCTACCTCGTCTCCCTCGTCCCCTCGTCTCCTGAGCCTGCCTCGTCTACCTCGTCTCCCTCGCCTGCCTCGTCTATCTCGTCTCCCTCGCCTGCCTCGTCTACCTCGTCTCCCTCGCCTGCCTCGTCTACCTCGTCTCCCTCGTCCCCTCGTCTCCTGAGCCTGCCTCGTCTACCTCGTCTCCCTCGCCTGCCTCGTCTATCTCGTCTCCCTCGCCTGCCTCGTCTACCTCGTCTCCCTCGCCTGCCTCGTCTACCTCGTCTCCCTCGTCCCCTCGTCTCCTGAGCCTGCCTCGTCTACCTCGTCTCCCTCGCCTGCCTCGTCTATCTCGTCTCCCTCGCCTGCCTCGTCTACCTCGTCTCCCTCGCCTGCCTCGTCTACCTCGTCTCCCTCGTCCCCTCGTCCCCTCGTCCCCTGAGCCTCCAGAGCCAACTAAAATCCATTAACACTTTCATTAAAACCTCCCTACTTCCTATACATAATTCCTATACATAATCTATCACAATATAATACACTTTGTCGAGACTGACTGACTGACCTATTGACAGACAACGGAGAGCCTAAAGTTTTCCTCAAAGGAAGTTCTAGCTCTAAGAGGACCAACGGAAGGTTGAAGTTTGTATGGAAAAAACATCACCTGTACATTTAAGAAAAGTAATAAAAAACAAAGAGGATCACTAAAGAAGAGTAATAAAACACTAATCAGCTAATTTAGATTTCTTTTCTGTCTGTTTATTTGTTCACGCACATCTCCGAAACGACTGAACGGATTTCCGTACAGTTTCCACAGGTGGACAATCCATTGACCTCTGTCACATAATGACACAGTAAAAACAACCGTAATGCTCCGTATTTAATGTCGAGTTTATAACGCGCGCGGGCTTGCAGCGCGACGAGGCCACGGAGAGCACGGCCCTGCTGGCGCGGCGCGGCGCCCCGCCCGCCGTCTCGCTCTCGCGCGCCCTGCAGATCCCCGGGGTGGTGCAGTTCTCTCTCTCGCTCTTCTTCGCGAAGCTCGTCTCGTACACATTCCTGTACTGGTTGCCTCTGTACATCAACACGTCCAGTGAGTATTTAACCGACGCAAATTGATCTTTATTATGTTGCCGATAGGGCATATACTGTGAAAAAAAACCCGGTTCTTCCGTGTACAATAATTCCCCCTGAAAAGACACGCACAGACATATCGAGACACTCACAATGCTAACACACGCTCGAGTCATGCTGCCACACGCTCCAGACATGCTGACACACGCTCCGGACACACCGACCGACACCCGCTTGAGACATGCCGACACACACTCGAGACATGCTGCCACACGCTCTAAGCATGCTGACACACGCTCCGGACACACCGACCGACACACACTCGAGACATGCCGACGACCGCCGAGACACGCCCCCTGACGCCGGTGTGTTGCAGCGCACCTGTCGGCGCGCGCGTCGGGCGAGCTGAGCACGGCGTTCGACGCGGGCGGCGTGCTGGGCGCCGTGCTGGCGGGGCTGCTGGCCGACCGCAGCCAGTGCCCCGCGCTGGTGTGCGTCGCCTTCTACGCGCTGGGCGCGCCCGCGGTCAGTGCTCCCCCCCCCCACTCCCCTCCCTTCCCCCCATCGTGTGCTACCGTCCAGTACAGCACCGCGTCCCGTGTTGCAGCTGTTGGCGTACCAGCAGTGGGGCGCCAGCTCGTACGCGCTCAACTGCGCGCTGCTCGCCGTGTCCGGGCTGCTCGTGAACGGGCCGTACGCGCTCATCACCACGGCCGTCAGCGCGGAGCTAGGTCGGCCCTCATTATTACAACTGTCCCGGTACCGACCGGCAGCCTGGGGCCTTACCATGAAGTTTTCCAGAACGATTCCGTTTTGGAAACATCATGAAGTAATACTACTTCAATACAATTTGCATAGGCATACGAAATAGCAAATAAAAATAAAAAATAATTATGATCACGACTGTAATCCCCGGGCTCGGTAGATATCTCCTCAGATCTTTGGTTACTTAAATCTTTTGAGGATATCTAAAGGGGGTAGTCAGAGGCAAGTCCAAACATGACATTTGGTACATGCCCACATTTTGCACAGTAGTTAGTATTCCGTACGTGACAGGTTGCAAGCCCATCGCCGCTTATAAGAATACTAACCTATGACACATACCTTCGAATTTTTGGTTCTAGGGTATGCCGGTTTCCTCACGATGTTTTCCTTCACCGTTTAAGAGCACTGGCATTGCGCACATACATTTTTCGAATGGAAAAACTCATTGGTGCACGACCAGGTTTGAACCCACGACCTTCGGATCGTGAATCCGGGGTGCTACCACTACACCACCAGCGCTCACGAAATAGCAATGTAATATTAATTCGGTAATGTATTATGAATTCGCGGTGAGGCCCCTGGGCCGCAGTCCTAGAGGCCGCCTGGCTACTGCAGGACTCTTGTCGGTGAGAGCGGTGCATTACGATCGCATACCGACCGACTCAGGATATTCATAGAGTACACACGGTTCATTTTTGGCCAGTTCGCAGTCGGCCCCATCGCGAATCAAGCTTATTATTCCCATCTGTCCCCCCGTAACAAAATGGGGAACAGATCGAACTTTTTTTATTCCCATGTGTCCCCCTCAGGGAGACAGGTGGCAATAATTCAACTAAGCCCTCGACCCTAACAAAAAATAATATTCAATTATAAATATATTGCTCGTGACTCATCTATGGCCCTCGCTCTAAATCCGTCCTTTATTCACTAGTTGCATGATATACTATTTAGTGATAGATCCCGCCGCGCGCCGGCTGGAACTGACCAAAAATGAACCGTGGATAGAAAAAAAAAAATTTCTTAAACTTAATTCTAATATTTCTTTTTATCGTGTCACTACTTCCTTCGTTACCACTGTGGTGGAAGGATTAAAGGGCGCTTCTTTGGCTCCTCTCACGCAGTTGACACACATCTGCCGGTTTCTTCACCATGTGTTCCTTCACCGTTTGAGTATACTTGTGTAATAAGCAGTAGGTATACCTAAGACCATAAACCTATCGTGATGCAATTCATCATTATTTATTTGAAGCAGTTAGTTTGATTGTTTTGTTATCGGTAAGAAAGCAATTCCCAAAACTAAAATGTGCATATTTAGTAGTTGGTTGTGTATAATGTATTAACGGTGCGGGTGCGCGCGCGCAGGCACGCACAGCAGCCTGGCCGGCAACTCGGCCGCGCTCGCCACCGTCACCGCCATCATCGACGGCACCGGCTCCATCGGTACGTATAGGAGTAGGCAGGGCACGTCCGACCATTGCGCAAGTTGATGAGAAGAGTGTCCGTGTTACTATGTAATGTATGTATTTACAAAAAGAATTGTAAGTATATAATTAATCTATCAGCTATCCGGTTCCCACAGTACAAGCATCGCTCAGTTTGGGGCCTAACTAGCGTCGGGTGAACTGTCCACCGATATTTATTATTGAATCCTGGGGCCTCACCCCGAAGTCTTCAGGAACGATTCCGTTTTAGAAACGTCACATTTGAAGCTTGAAGTCGATACAATATGCATAGGCCCCGGGACGAACTAACAATGTAATATTAATTGGGCAATGCATCATGAACGGGTGCGCAGGCGCGGCGCTGGGCCCGCTGCTAGCCGGCGCTGTGTCGAGCGCGGGCTCGTGGTCGCACGTCTTCTACATGCTCATCGCCTGCAACTACTGCGCGCTCTTCCTGCTGCTCAGGTAACTATCACTATTTATACTTTACAGAACGAGTGTGGGGAAAGTTCATTCTTTTTAGGTAATTATCCACCTATGTTATAGCTTCTCCCTGGTCTCTATGGTTTGCGGATAGAAAACTCTCGTAGGGTTAAGCTCGTCTTTGTATTTTAATTTCTGCCTTGCTTGTAAATATTTTTTTGTGTACGATAAAGAATAAAGGAATTTAATTGCACATCAGAGGCAATTTAAAAAATAAATAAAATAAATATGATCATAACTGTAATCCCCGGGCTCGGTAGATATCTCCTCAGATCTTTGGTTACTTCAATCTTTTGAGGATATCTAAAGGGGGTAGTCAGAGGCAAGTCCAAACATGACATTTGGTACATGCCCACATTTTGCACAGTAGTTAGTATTCCGTACGTGACAGGTTGCAAGCCCATCGCCGCTTATAAGAATACTAACCTATGACGCACACCTTCGAATTTTTAGTTCTAGGGTATGCCGGTTTCCTCACGATGTTTTCCTTCACCGTTTAAGAGCACTGGCATTACGCACATAAATTTTTCGAATGGAAAAACTCATTGGTGCACGACCAGGTTTGAACCCACGACCTTCGGATCGTGAAGCCGGGGTGCTACCACTACACCACCAGCGCTCTTTTTTTTTTACCAGGCAATTTGATATAAGATTTAATAGTATATTATGCAACTAGTGAATAAAGGGACGGATTTAAAGCGAGGGCCATAGATGAGTCACGAGCAAGTGAAGGATTCTAACGACTGAATCACGACCATAGGGAGTGATTCAAGTGTTAGAATCCTGAGCAACGCGATTCATGGTCCTGAGTGATTCATGGTCCTCGATATAAATCCGTTTTATTCATGAATTGCATACGATACTTTATACCATGACTCCGAGAAAAAAAAAGATTTAAGCGTGATTTGTAGGGTAGCAAGTTTTCTACTATAATCGGTCGCCCTCTCTTTCATAACTCAGGTCATAACACATCTTTTTCATCACTAGAATGCATTTTCAATCGATTATGTGTAACATTAAGAGCCCGCGCACACAGAGAGCGGTCAGAGTTCTGCGTTCTAGTGACCGTTGACCGCCCAAGAGTTCCAACGCACACAAGCGGCGTGCTAATTTTTGCGTTCTAGTTTCGTTTGGGTCTTTGCACATGCAACATGTCACTAGAAAGTTCGTCATCCGATGAAGAATTATTGCTCTTGTAGAGCTCAGCAGCTTCTAAGAAGAAAAAGAAGTGTTGGGTGCACCCAATTAACACAACGCGAGAAGAACGAGGCGAATTCAGTAATATTTTTCAGAATTTACATAAAGTTGAAAAACGATTCTATATTTATTTTCGAATGTCGATTAATAGTTTTAATGAATTGTATCCCATCAAAAACATAAATGTGAAATGAGAGCCAAGTTCAATAAGTATGTTTTAGTCGTTGACTTCAGCGACAAAAGAAGTGAGATCTCAACGGGTGCCAAGTACAATGGTCAGTCCTGAAACTTATTTATAACAATATGAAATATTTTTAACAACTTTAAAATATCATTTCATCTCATAACTTAGGATATTGTATTGAAGCCTAAGGTCTAACTTGGCTAGTTCTCATTATACGAATTACCTACCTAATATTAACTACTTACCTACTATGTCCGATGGCTAGTTTCTACCAGCAAGCCAAATTTTTATAAGAATAAAATAAGAATTTGCATTAGGTATAGCTAATATAATTCGTACTCTTAAGAAAACTAGCCAAGTCAGACCTTAGGCTTCAATATAATATCCTAAATTATGAGATGAAATGATATTTTAAAGTTGTTAAAAATATTTCATATTGTTATAAATAAGTTTCAGGACTGACCATTGTACTTGGCACCCGTTTAGATCTCACTTCTTTTGTCGCTGAAGTCAACGACTAAAACATACTTATTGAACTTGGCTCTCATTTCACATTTATGTTTTTGATGGGATATCATTACTTTTTGTACAGAACTTATTAGTAAGTACGTAGGTACTTATTCTTATATTATTACACTTATATATCTACCTGCATAGACGGCTCAAACTATTGGCACATTGTATATACTAAGTAGGTAGGTACTTACTTAATATGTATACCTACTACCTATCTGACAAGCCACACTATAATCTAGGCCTGAATAGTTATCTAGCTCAAACTATTGGCACATTGTATACCTAGGTGAGTGGTACCTAGTACCTACTTACCGAGAGTGTACTACTTACCAATCCAAGACACTACTTCCACTCGTTATTATATTCACGTCAAGACCCTATTAAAATCCACATAATGACCGACAGTCATCTATTTAGATTGCTATTCTTATATTACAGGCGCTAGTAAGGGTTCCTAGGAGAATCAATTAATTGAAAAAGTACGATAAAAATATAAAAATTTACAAGTTTCAGATTTTTTCCTTTGTATCCACCCCACTACCTACCTGGATGCCAAATTTGAACGTTCTAGGTCATCTGGAACTGGGTTATAATTAACGTCTATAGGTCAGTCAGTGATAATTTTTTTCATAAAATACCATTTTTGGACGTTGATATCTAAATAACCGTTTGAGGTGTGTTTATGAAATTCGGAGTACATATTTTACTCGCAAATGGCAATAGATGAGCCAAATTTGACTTGTTTATGTGAAATAGTTTTTGAGTTACGAGGGGGTGAAAATGGCTCCAAATGGTTCGTGTAATATTACACACGGTGCGCGCTTCGCCCGTTCGCTTGAACTTGGCTGACACGCTGCCGCGTGTCTAGATAACATCATAAAACCTTATATCGAAAAACAAAATACTAACTGGATTAAATGTATTTCATCAAAAGAAAGGCTGCCTATATTTTTAAGGTATGTATTTATTTATTAAGCATAAGAAAATACATAGTAAACTCATCAGACATCGCGGCATTCCGGCGTTCTCTGTCTTGGCGGCAAAAGAACTCTTGGAACGCGACGTTCCGCTTTGACCGCCCGCTGTGTGCGTTGTCGTTATAGACTCAGTATATTCTAATGAACGCCGAACGCGGAACTCCTGACCGCTGCCTGTGGGCGCGGGCTCTTAACTTTGTGTTCGTACAACATACAGTAGTACATTCAAAATAGCGCCATTCTAATGACAACAAAGAACACAAAACAGTTTTTATTCAAATCCCAAACTCCTTATCGAAAATGTCAACCGACAAGCTCGAGGAGTTATTTGAAATTTGAATGAATTTTTTTGCGCAAGAAGGTAGCATTAGGTTAGCATTGAGATGGAGTACGAATAGTGAAAGTGCTTTTTATTCACTGTTTGCGGTGAATAAAATAAGCTTTTTATAGGGGGAATGGTATAAATTATTTAATTAAATTAAATTTTTTATTTAATTATTACGAGATTTGCGTCATCGTTGCGAACAATGTGTGTGCTCTAAATCAATCGTTTTTTTTTTAATTCCAGGATAGCCTTGTCGGAAGTGGCGAAGTGGAGACAAGAGCGGCGCATGGCGTCCCCCCCGCGCGTGCGCGTGGAGTGAGCACGCGCACCGGCACCCGCGTCTCGCGTGCTCCGTCGGCCGACAATAGGATGGGTGACCGCTGGCTAGCTGTCCGTCCTAGCAGTTAGACCACGACAGACTTCCTCGCGTCCCAAATTGTCGACCTTACTCTTAGTGTATCATTTAACTTGGATTTGTATATGTTTCACTGCCTACCCCCTTCGGGGAATGTTACCGATGTTGACTGTCTGTAAGTGTTGATATCTGTCAAAGTTTTAGGTGCTATTATGTGATGTGTATCATTATAATGAAACGTATTTAAATATATTAGTTATGTAACACAATACCTAGGACCTCACCACAAGCTCTTACAAACCATCATGTATCAGCGTCAAAGTTACAAGGTTTCGAAAAATTCGAAGATGTGTGTCATAGGTTAGTATTCTTATAAGCGGCGAAGGGCTTGCAACCTGTCACGTACGGAATACTAACTGCTGTGCAAAATGTGGGCATGTACCGAATGCCATGTTTGGACTTGCCTCTGACTACCCTTTTTAGATATCCTCAAAGATCTAAGTAACTAAAAATCTGAGGAGATATCTACCGAGCCTGGGAATTACAACTGTGATCATATTTTTTTTTAAAGTTTCAACCTTGAAGTAACATGTCATGGTGCGAAACATCAAAGTTATATTACTTTGATATTGCTCTAAGAACTCGTGGTCAGGTCCCTGAACTAAGTAGGTATTGTGTCAAAGTATTTTGATTTACGAGCGGTCTTACGACCGACACGCATTAAATTGTGAAGATTTCCCAGTATTTATGTATATAAATGTAGATTCCAGTAGCCCTAGTATGAGTTTTTGATAGTTTACTTACGAAAACTTTTTCGAATAGTATCCTTTATACATTGACCTCCATCGGAAATGTTAAGGAACTAAAATAAGGTCGATAATATCGAAAATATCTAATCGGCAATCTAATTGCTGGGACAATGATTTTCAAACCAAGTTTTCACGATATCGACCTTATTTTAGTTCCTTAAGGCGCGGTGGTTAGCTGATCGCGGAGTTTTGCTGTTTTTCAGATGCTTTACCCTCGGTAAATAAGGGTAGTGGAAAATAACTTAAAGGTCACTGAAAATAATCAATATTTTATCTCTGAAGTCTGAGTTTGAAATTTTGTTTAAACGTCGTACTAACTTTAGTATTAATTCTCGAAAAAACCTCAAAAAATAAACAAAATCTGCTTCTCTTTCTAAAGTTGAGGTCATTTTCATATTTTTTTTACACCAACGGGTAGATAATTTAGGTAGGTACTTATAAATAAAATGTGTGTTTCATTTTTATTATTTAAATCACAAATTATTATTTCAAATTATTACAATTCGAAGGGATAAAACTTAGACTTTTCATGCAATGGGCAGTATGCCGCTGGCCACCAGCTAGCTGCCGCGCCTTAACATTTCCGATGGAGGTCAAATGTATGAAAAGTACTATTCGAAAAAAGTTTCCGTAAACTGTAAAAACTCATACTAGGGGTACAGAAAATGTTGTTCGATGGAACATGACAATACAGCCGGAGCTATGGCGATTTTATTAGTTCCTAAATAGGTTTATGCAGTTTGTGTTGGGCCGCCGAGTCTTAGCCGACGTCCAAGTAGCAAATGTTACTAACTACATGTCGTATACTGTACGTCTACCATGAGTTGTCACATTTAGATTAGCCGACGTTACTACAGTAGTAATAGTACGTTACTATGACATCTGTCAAAACTGTTACTCATGGTACCAAATATGAGCGCAAACTACAGTCGCTGTAGTACGCTGTGACGTAGGATAGTTAGCTACGTGAGGTTTTAGTACCCAACTATCCGCTAGAGGCGCTGTAGGCAAGTTTTCATAATTTTTTTTAACTACAGTCGCTAGCGTGTGTAGATTGTGAAAACTCATGGTAGACCTACTGGTCTTATACATATCAGTGTGAAATGTCTACCAATATAATTGTGCTATTTGTACTAAAAATAATTAAATTGAATTAATTATCAATTGTATCATCTAGCGGAATTAAATAAAAATATGTTTAAAATTGTAAAGTTGTCATTTTGCTACTGAAATGTATTGTATAGTTACTATTTGACGGCCTCTGTGGCACAGCGGGCGAAGGTCCGCCTGAGACGCAGAAGGTTGCGGGTTCGATTCCCGCCGCGGGACAAATGTTTGCATTATTTGCAGGTATTTGTCACAGGTTTGGGTGTTTTCTATGTATAATATGTATGTATTTAAAAAAATGTATCTATGTAGTTTACCAGTCAGGTAGTTCCCATAATACAAGCTCTGCTTAGTTTGGGGCTACATGATGCTGTGTGATAGTGTCCAGCATTATTTTATTTATTTATTTAGACAATTTGCTACTTTGACATGTTGGCCTAAACCAAGTAAAAGGCCCAAATAATGGTTTCACAATAAAACTTGTCCTTGTACTTATTATTATAATTCTGTCCATTCCACTTATTATTTATATGCATTTATATCATTACATCACTGGTTAATTCGTCACCTATCAGAGATCATTGACATAAGGGCCAATGACCACCATAGCAGAGAGATGTTCAATGTAGAATGTCAGAGCTGCATGACATTCTCGCACAACTGACTTGACTATTGATGTTACTCAATTCACTGCTTTGGTAGACACTCGCCGTAAAACAGGGACAGAATGCATCAGATGAGCGTCTACTAGAGCAAGGTTCCAAGACCTAATTGCACAATACTTGCCTGTGAACCTAGCTTTGTGTTACCAAAATATAAAAACATTTAATTAAGTATTATTTTGTAAAATATATAATTATACCTATTGTGCGATATAGTTATATTTTCAAATAAAAAATTATATAAAACTTGTCCAAATTGTTTAATACAGTTCTCTAAGGTTTATTACATTTAACTTACAATACAATATTTACATCTTCACACATACATTTACTTACACTTTTATGGACCCCAAAATATAGAATAACTAGCCGACTCTCGCTTTTGTCTGCGCGTTTTAAGTAATATATTATTTCCCGTTCCGCCAACATTGTTCGTTGATGCTCCGCTCCTATCGGTCGTAGCGTGATGTTATACAGCCTATAGCCTTCCTCGATAAATGGACTAGGCATGCAACACAACAATAATTATCTCAATTCGAACCAGTAGTATGTACCTGAGATTACTGTGTTCAACCAAACAAATTCTTCAGCTTTATAATTATATTGAAAAATCATATGTTAGAGAACCACCGGGTAAGCCTATCCCACCAATTGCAGCTCCAAGAAATAATAACTCTTTAGAAGAGGTACAATTCTCACCAGACACTGTACAGAAATGTATTATGACCCTGAAAGACGACACAGCTATGGGCTCAGATGGAATCCCTGCTATCTTACTAAAAAAATGCAGTACAGTCATAAGTACCCAGCTAGCAGCAATAATGACTCTTTCCCTGGACCAAGGAAAACTCCCATTGGATTGGAAAGAAGCAATTGTAACCCCTATCTACAAAAAAGGCAGTCGACGAGTTGCATCAAACTATCGCCCCATAAGTCTTACTAGTCTAATTTGCAAAACCATGGAAAAGATAGTTGCCCAAGAAATAAGAATATTTTTGACAAAAGAACATATCCTGCTAAATGAACAGCATGGCTTCATCCAGGGACGATCAACAGTGACAAATCTACTATCCTGCATCAATTTGTGGACCAGTGCTTGGGATAGCCGCCAACCAACAGATGTAGTTTATTTAGACTATGAAAAGGCATTTGATAGAGTACCAATAAAAAGACTTTTAACAAAACTAGAACACTTCGGAATTCGTGGCAAACTTCATAGATGGATAGAAAACTTTCTAACAAACAGAACCTTCAAGGTTCGAGTAGGAGAAGCCTATTCACAACCCCATAAAGTACACAGTGGTGTACCTCAAGGATCTGTACTCGGCCCAATTCTTTTTGGAATTTTTCTAACAGACTTGAGACAACACATCCAATCCGAGCTATCACTATTTGCAGATGACACAAAAATTATGGGTAATCCATTAATATCTCACAAAACTATTCAAAACGATCTTGACTCCATATATCGGTGGACCCAAGACTGGCTCATCACCCTGAATGCAACTAAGTGCACAGTGCTGCACATAGGAAATAAAAATCCAAAAATTACCTACACAATAAACAATACTCATCTAGAGATTATGGAATGTCAAAAAGACCTAGGAGTCAATATTAAGTCAGACCTAAAATGGGAAACTCACATACTGACGGTTGTAAAGAAAACTAATTCCATAATTTACATCATTAGAAAAGCCTTCTCATATATAGATAAAGATCTCTTTTTAAAGTTGTATAAAACATACATAAGACCATTAATGGAATATGCATTCCAGATCTGGAATCCCTACTTCAGGAAAGATATTGATCTTCTTGAAAGAGTGCAAAGAAGAGCCACTAAAATGGTACCAGCACTCAAGAATCTTTCATATGAGGACCGACTTCAGGAATTGGGTCTCACAACGTTGGAACAACGTAGACAACGTGGCGACCTGATAGAGACTTATAAAATATTAAATGACCACTATACTGCCTCGGATTTGAAACAAATTTATAACATTAACGACAACGGACTGAGAGGCCACTCGCTAAAACTGGTAAATCTACCTGGTACAAGCAATCCCAGAAAGCACTTCTTGCCTAACCGTGTGGCAAATTGCTGGAACAAACTACCAGAATCAGTGATAAGTGCTCCTTCAGTGAACTCTTTCAAAAACAGACTCGATAAACATTATAAAACAGTGCACTGATAAGATATACACGCATCAGCTTAATAGCTGCCAGTGTATTAACAAATAATAATAATAATAATAATAATATACATTAGTTTAATCTTCCGATGAGAAAACTGGTGCCTAAAGTTGTGCTGAAGCACTGGTGGGGGTCCTACCTGTGCATTGCACTCTTACTACTGAGGCTGATATAGAACATTTGTTTTTTTCATAAGAGTCATATAGTCACTCAGGATGAGCAGGAAACCTGTATAGCATGTCGTGATCACTAGCCCATCACACTAGAGGTGTCTACGCCCGCCCCAGAGGCAGCACAAAGGAGAGAGCGTCTCCGGTGGTGCCCCACGACACCCGCTGCAGTTGGAACACTGTCACCCAGGCCACCAGGAGAGCCGCCCACACCGCCGCGCCCACAGCAGACATCAGAACATCTGGGAAAGTATACACCTTATGTCAAATCTCAGGACTGTCCCAAATGGGAAGTAGGAAATAAAGATCCCTGTCTCTTAATTTAGAATAAGATAGAATAAGACTCTGATCAAGTCAGAGGGCAACGCTTCAAAAAAAAAAAAAAAAAAAAAAAAAAAAAAAAAAAAAAAAAAAAAAAAAAAAAAATCTCAGGACTGACAATATAATGTATGGCATAAATCTTAATATGATAGGACCAAAGTTAAAAACTAATTTTTTAAAGACAATAGCTGAAATTTGGTAGGTCTCTTAACAACCCAGAAGTGAACTAATAGGGTGTACTACTACATAGAAACATTGTAGCTTCCATGCATTCATTTTAATTCAATTCGTTTATTGATTCAGTCAACACAAAGATCTGCAATGTCTGCCAGAACCTCTTTAGGACAGTTGGTGCATATACAGATAACAGGCATTGCAATGCCTGTTATTTCGTAATAAGTACTGTAAACTTTAGTAACTATTACAATTCAATAGACAAAACACCGCTCTCCTTTGTACCTAGTCCACGGTGAAGGTGATAATGCAATAACATGAAACCTCACATGAAGGTTTTACTAACTACCTCGCGAGTAAAACCACAGGAATGGGTACTTACATTTCTTTATTTCCTTCTGCTCTTCGAACGGAGGCTTCGTGAATGCCTCCTTGAAGAACCAGACCGCGTTCACTGCCCACAGGAACGGCAGCAACAGACATCCACCTGGAAATTAGTGTTTTGACTTGGATTGTTTTATTTCCAAGATTTTATGCACTACACTGATATAAGTACTAGACCTTTGAAATAAGATTTGCAGAGATGCAATTTTCTATCGTTTGGTAATCTATTTAGATCCATCTTTTGAATTGGAAAGAAATTTAGAAAGTTTCTTTTGTGGAAAGTGGAATTCTCTTCTTTTTCTTCTTCAGAGCTGTCCGTCCGAGAGGTCCGAGACAAGTTCTGACTTTGCCAGTGCCAACGGTTTTTATGGAGTGTTGTCAAAGTCACAAAGTCACACTTAAAAAGTAAGTAGTAGAAAGAAAGTAAGTTTTCTGTGGCGAACGAAACTCGATACAAACAAAAATGGCGATTTGTTTCTGACGTATTTATTCTGTCTGTGTTGTGTTGGTAGAGTTGAAATGGTAAACGTGAAAAAATGTTCAATCAGTAACTAAAAATGTTTTCGCTGTGTAAATATGTATTTTTGTGTATAATTCCTGTTATAAAATATCCACAATTATGTAAGTACACATTAATGTATGTTGATGTCCAACTGAAATAAATATCTACCATGAAGACCCATACAATTTTGGCACTAGAATGTTTTTAGGCAGTTTTTATGTTACTAGACCTTGGTTAAGTATTTGCGAGTGTTTCAAAGCGCTATTTATCAACGACGTTGGAGCCTCACTTTGTATTTAAGGCTTTATCTAAAAGCATGAGGAAATTTCGTGTCAGAGTTTTTGGGTGTTATTTTTCTAAGTAGGTGTATTGCACAAACTTTCACACAAAAAACCACACTTTCACAACACCGTTTGTTTTTCTACGCTTTTATTGAATTTTTGCACTGGTTTGTTGGTAACTTTACAAAACAAAATGTAAATCTTACAGCAACCACCAAGGTGTACTTCATAGTTCACATGCATTCATTCTGCATAACATGGTGTGATCTGACCATGATGTGAACCTCATGTGACTGGCCCAACTACCTAGCTACATATAGCATTGTAACCAGCATAAATATTATTCATATATTTACTGTGTGGAGCTGTAAAGAAATGGAAGAAGAAAGTGTTGTGCCCACCCCACATAGCGTGGGAAAAGGGCAGGAAGAAGAAAGGGTCGTAAAGAAATCTGTCACGAAGGTTGACCACAGTCACTAGTTTAGTTAATATCTAGATTATCAAAACTTGATTAATACAACAAAATTAAGTATTTGGACATACCTGTAACTACCCTTTAAACATCCTGGCACATCTAAGTAACAGAGTTCTGAGGATAGTTGTTCCGAATTAAGGGATTATAGTTGTGAGCATGATTTTATATTTAAATTTATAAATTTCCAGGTTCTTCAGAGCCAGTCTTTCCACCGATGCTAGTTCTGTACAGTCCAGGAGACCCGGAGTACACGGATGTGCTGGTGAGGCGGGAGCACGACAACCTGACTCTGGTCTGTGAGCTGCGTGGAGACCCCACCCCCAGGAGCTACGTGTGGAACTATGTCAATAATGGAACAATCGGACAGAGGTACACACTTCACGTCACATAATCCTACTAATTTATAAATGCAACAGCTTGTAAGAATGTATGAATGTATGTTTGTTACTCTTTCACGCTGAAACGGTTGAACGGATCTGGATGAAATTTGGCATAGATATAGATTAATAGCCTGGAATATCAGATAGGCTACTTTTTATCCTGAAAAAATGTACAGTTCCCCGTGGGATAAATTTGTTTTACAAGGTACCTCACGGGCGAAGCCGTGGGCGGAAGCTAGGATAGCCATAAATATAGCAAGAATAGATAGAAATAATAAGAATAGATATAGCCATAAAGTGAACCTCATATACCTCATACCTCATCGGTGTTTCCAGTCCATAAAGTGAACAATACTCAGAGCTCATTGGTGTTTCCAGCGGGTACTCCGTGGAGCCGGCGGGCGCGGCCGCGAGCAGCACGCTCAGCAAGCACGACCTGCAGGTGTCCGACAGCGGCCAGTACATGTGCTCCGCGCCGCCGCACAGCGTCTCCAAGTACATCCTCGTGCAGACCAAAGGTTGGGCCACGGAGCCATAACCACTATCATATCCAAGCTCGGTAGAGTACAGAATAATCTCCTCGGATCTCGAGATTAATCTCCTCTTCCAATTAATCTCCACAGATCATAAGATTAATCTCCTCTTCCAATTAATCTCCGCGAATCATCAGATTAATCTCCTCTTCCAATTAATCTCCTCAGATCTTGAGATTAATCTCCTCTTCCAATTAATCTCCGCGAATCATCAGATTAATCTCCTCTTCCAATTAATCTCCACAGATCATAAGATTAATCTCCTCTTCCAATTAATCTCCGCGAATCATCAGATTAATCTCCTCTTCCAATTAATCTCCTCAGATCTTGAGATTAATCTCCTCTTCCAATTAATCTCCACGGATCTTGAAATTAATCTCCTCGGATCTACAGATTAATCCCCTCGGATCTTCAGATTAATCTCCTCTTCCGATTAATCTCTACGGATCTTCAGATTAATCTCTTCCAATTATTCTCCACGGATTTTTGAGGATATCTAAAGGTGACGTCCCCCCCCCGCAGGTCCGATGCGGTGCGCGCGCGGCGCCTTCCGGTGCGGCGCGCGCTGCGTGCTGGCCGTGTACGTGTGCGACGGGCGCGCCGACTGCGCCGCGCGCGAGGACGAGGCGCCGCAGCTGTGCCAGCCCGACGTGTGCGCGCGTGAGTGTACCGCCCGCCAGTGTTGTACGTGTGCGCCGCAGCTGTGCCAGCCCGACGTGTGCGCGCGTGAGTGTACCGCCCGCCAGTGTTGTACGTGTGCGCCGCAGCTGTGCCAGCCCGACGTGTGCGCGCGTGAGTGTACCGCCCGCCAGTGTTGTACGTGTGCGCCGTGAGTGTACCGCCCGCCAGTGTTGTACGTGTGCGCCGCAGCTGTGCCAGCCCGACGTGTGCGCGCGTGAGTGTACCGCCCGCCAGTGTTGTACGTGTGCGCCGCAGCTGTGCCAGCCCGACGTGTGCGCGCGTGAGTGTACCGCCCGCCAGTGTTGTACGTGTGCGCCGCAGCTGTGCCAGCCCGACGTGTGCGCGCGTGAGTGTACCGCCCGCCAGTGTTGTACGTGTGCGCCGCAGCTGTGCCAGCCCGACGTGTGCGCGCGTGAGTGTACCGCCCGCCAGTGTTGTACGTGTGCGCCGCAGCTGTGCCAGCCCGACGTGTGCGCGCGTGAGTGTACCGCCCGCCAGTGTTGTACGTGTGCGCCGCAGCTGTGCCAGCCCGACGTGTGCGCGCGTGAGTGTACCGCCCGCCAGTGTTGTACGTGTGCGCCGTGAGTGTACCGCCCGCCAGTGTTGTACGTGTGCGCCGTGAGTGTACCGCCCGCCAGTGTTGTACGTGTGCGCCGTGAGTGTACCGCCCGCCAGTGTTGTACGTGTGCGCCGCAGCTGTGCCAGCCCGACGTGTGCGCGCGTGAGTGTACCGCCCGCCAGTGTTGTACGTGTGCGCCGTGAGTGTACCGCCCGCCAGTGTTGTACGTGTGCGCCGTGAGTGTACCGCCCGCCAGTGTTGTACGTGTGCGCCGCAGCTGTGCCAGCCCGACGTGTGCGCGCGTGAGTGTACCGCCCGCCAGTGTTGTACGTGTGCGCCGCAGCTGTGCCAGCCCGACGTGTGCGCGCGTGAGTGTACCGCCCGCCAGTGTTGTACGTGTGCGCGCGTGAGTGTACCGCCCGCCAGTGTTGTACGTGTGCGCCGCAGCTGTGCCAGCCCGACGTGTGCGCGCGTGAGTGTACCGCCCGCCAGTGTTGTACGTGTGCGCCGCAGCTGTGCCAGCCCGACGTGTGCGCGCGTGAGTGTACCGCCCGCCAGTGTTGTACGTGTGCGCCGTGAGTGTACCGCCCGCCAGTGTTGTACGTGTGCGCCGTGAGTGTACCGCCCGCCAGTGTTGTACGTGTGCGCCGTGAGTGTACCGCCCGCCAGTGTTGTACGTGTGCGCCGCAGCTGTGCCAGCCCGACGTGTGCGCGCGTGAGTGTACCGCCCGCCAGTGTTGTACGTGTGCGCCGCAGCTGTGCCAGCCCGACGTGTGCGCGCGTGAGTGTACCGCCCGCCAGTGTTGTACGTGTGCGCCGCAGCTGTGCCAGCCCGACGTGTGCGCGCGTGAGTGTACCGCCCGCCAGTGTTGTACGTGTGCGCCGCAGCTGTGCCAGCCCGACGTGTGCGCGCGTGAGTGTACCGCCCGCCAGTGTTGTACGTGTGCGCCGCAGCTGTGCCAGCCCGACGTGTGCGCGCGTGAGTGTACCGCCCGCCAGTGTTGTACGTGTGCGCCGCAGCTGTGCCAGCCCGACGTGTGCGCGCGTGAGTGTACCGCCCGCCAGTGTTGTACGTGTGCGCCGCAGCTGTGCCAGCCCGACGTGTGCGCGCGTGAGTGTACCGCCCGCCAGTGTTGTACGTGTGCGCCGCAGCTGTGCCAGCCCGACGTGTGCGCGCGTGAGTGTACCGCCCGCCAGTGTTGTACGTGTGCGCCGCAGCTGTGCCAGCCCGACGTGTGCGCGCGTGAGTGTACCGCCCGCCAGTGTTGTACGTGTGCGCCGCAGCTGTGCCAGCCCGACGTGTGCGCGCGTGAGTGTACCGCCCGCCAGTGTTGTACGTGTGCGCCGCAGCTGTGCCAGCCCGACGTGTGCGCGCGTGAGTGTACCGCCCGCCAGTGTTGTACGTGTGCGCCGCAGCTGTGCCAGCCCGACGTGTGCGCGCGTGAGTGTACCGCCCGCCAGTGTTGTACGTGTGCGCCGCAGCTGTGCCAGCCCGACGTGTGCGCGCGTGAGTGTACCGCCCGCCAGTGTTGTACGTGTGCGCCGTGAGTGTACCGCCCGCCAGTGTTGTACGTGTGCGCCGTGAGTGTACCGCCCGCCAGTGTTGTACGTGTGCGCCGTGAGTGTACCGCCCGCCAGTGTTGTACGTGTGCGCCGCAGCTGTGCCAGCCCGACGTGTGCGCGCGTGAGTGTACCGCCCGCCAGTGTTGTACGTGTGCGCCGTGAGTGTACCGCCCGCCAGTGTTGTACGTGTGCGCCGTGAGTGTACCGCCCGCCAGTGTTGTACGTGTGCGCCGCAGCTGTGCCAGCCCGACGTGTGCGCGCGTGAGTGTACCGCCCGCCAGTGTTGTACGTGTGCGCCGCAGCTGTGCCAGCCCGACGTGTGCGCGCGTGAGTGTACCGCCCGCCAGTGTTGTACGTGTGCGCGCGTGAGTGTACCGCCCGCCAGTGTTGTACGTGTGCGCCGCAGCTGTGCCAGCCCGACGTGTGCGCGCGTGAGTGTACCGCCCGCCAGTGTTGTACGTGTGCGCCGCAGCTGTGCCAGCCCGACGTGTGCGCGCGTGAGTGTACCGCCCGCCAGTGTTGTACGTGTGCGCCGTGAGTGTACCGCCCGCCAGTGTTGTACGTGTGCGCCGCAGCTGTGCCAGCCCGACGTGTGCGCGCGTGAGTGTACCGCCCGCCAGTGTTGTACGTGTGCGCCGTGAGTGTACCGCCCGCCAGTGTTGTACGTGTGCGCCGCAGCTGTGCCAGCCCGACGTGTGCGCGCGTGAGTGTACCGCCCGCCAGTGTTGTACGTGTGCGCCGCAGCTGTGCCAGCCCGACGTGTGCGCGCGTGAGTGTACCGCCCGCCAGTGTTGTACGTGTGCGCCGTGAGTGTACCGCCCGCCAGTGTTGTACGTGTGCGCCGTGAGTGTACCGCCCGCCAGTGTTGTACGTGTGCGCCGTGAGTGTACCGCCCGCCAGTGTTGTACGTGTGCGCCGCAGCTGTGCCAGCCCGACGTGTGCGCGCGTGAGTGTACCGCCCGCCAGTGTTGTACGTGTGCGCCGCAGCTGTGCCAGCCCGACGTGTGCGCGCGTGAGTGTACCGCCCGCCAGTGTTGTACGTGTGCGCCGCAGCTGTGCCAGCCCGACGTGTGCGCGCGTGAGTGTACCGCCCGCCAGTGTTGTACGTGTGCGCCGCAGCTGTGCCAGCCCGACGTGTGCGCGCGTGAGTGTACCGCCCGCCAGTGTTGTACGTGTGCGCCGCAGCTGTGCCAGCCCGACGTGTGCGCGCGTGAGTGTACCGCCCGCCAGTGTTGTACGTGTGCGCCGCAGCTGTGCCAGCCCGACGTGTGCGCGCGTGAGTGTACCGCCCGCCAGTGTTGTACGTGTGCGCCGCAGCTGTGCCAGCCCGACGTGTGCGCGCGTGAGTGTACCGCCCGCCAGTGTTGTACGTGTGCGCGCGTGAGTGTACCGCCCGCCAGTGTTGTACGTGTGCGCCGCAGCTGTGCCAGCCCGACGTGTGCGCGCGTGAGTGTACCGCCCGCCAGTGTTGTACGTGTGCGCCGCAGCTGTGCCAGCCCGACGTGTGCGCGCGTGAGTGTACCGCCCGCCAGTGTTGTACGTGTGCGCCGTGAGTGTACCGCCCGCCAGTGTTGTACGTGTGCGCCGTGAGTGTACCGCCCGCCAGTGTTGTACGTGTGCGCCGCAGCTGTGCCAGCCCGACGTGTGCGCGCGTGAGTGTACCGCCCGCCAGTGTTGTACGTGTGCGCCGCAGCTGTGCCAGCCCGACGTGTGCGCGCGTGAGTGTACCGCCCGCCAGTGTTGTACGTGTGCGCCGCAGCTGTGCCAGCCCGACGTGTGCGCGCGTGAGTGTACCGCCCGCCAGTGTTGTACGTGTGCGCCGCAGCTGTGCCAGCCCGACGTGTGCGCGCGTGAGTGTACCGCCCGCCAGTGTTGTACGTGTGCGCCGCAGCTGTGCCAGCCCGACGTGTGCGCGCGTGAGTGTACCGCCCGCCAGTGTTGTACGTGTGCGCCGCAGCTGTGCCAGCCCGACGTGTGCGCGCGTGAGTGTACCGCCCGCCAGTGTTGTACGTGTGCGCCGCAGCTGTGCCAGCCCGACGTGTGCGCGCGTGAGTGTACCGCCCGCCAGTGTTGTACGTGTGCGCCGCAGCTGTGCCAGCCCGACGTGTGCGCGCGTGAGTGTACCGCCCGCCAGTGTTGTACGTGTGCGCCGCAGCTGTGCCAGCCCGACGTGTGCGCGCGTGAGTGTACCGCCCGCCAGTGTTGTACGTGTGCGCCGTGAGTGTACCGCCCGCCAGTGTTGTACGTGTGCGCCGTGAGTGTACCGCCCGCCAGTGTTGTACGTGTGCGCCGTGAGTGTACCGCCCGCCAGTGTTGTACGTGTGCGCCGCAGCTGTGCCAGCCCGACGTGTGCGCGCGTGAGTGTACCGCCCGCCAGTGTTGTACGTGTGCGCCGTGAGTGTACCGCCCGCCAGTGTTGTACGTGTGCGCCGCAGCTGTGCCAGCCCGACGTGTGCGCGCGTGAGTGTACCGCCCGCCAGTGTTGTACGTGTGCGCCGTGAGTGTACCGCCCGCCAGTGTTGTACGTGTGCGCCGTGAGTGTACCGCCCGCCAGTGTTGTACGTGTGCGCCGTGAGTGTACCGCCCGCCAGTGTTGTACGTGTGCGCCGCAGCTGTGCCAGCCCGACGTGTGCGCGCGTGAGTGTACCGCCCGCCAGTGTTGTACGTGTGCGCCGTGAGTGTACCGCCCGCCAGTGTTGTACGTGTGCGCCGCAGCTGTGCCAGCCCGACGTGTGCGCGCGTGAGTGTACCGCCCGCCAGTGTTGTACGTGTGCGCCGTGAGTGTACCGCCCGCCAGTGTTGTACGTGTGCGCCGTGAGTGTACCGCCCGCCAGTGTTGTACGTGTGCGCCGCAGCTGTGCCAGCCCGACGTGTGCGCGCGTGAGTGTACCGCCCGCCAGTGTTGTACGTGTGCGCCGTGAGTGTACCGCCCGCCAGTGTTGTACGTGTGCGCCGTGAGTGTACCGCCCGCCAGTGTTGTACGTGTGCGCCGCAGCTGTGCCAGCCCGACGTGTGCGCGCGTGAGTGTACCGCCCGCCAGTGTTGTACGTGTGCGCCGTGAGTGTACCGCCCGCCAGTGTTGTACGTGTGCGCCGTGAGTGTACCGCCCGCCAGTGTTGTACGTGTGCGCCGCAGCTGTGCCAGCCCGACGTGTGCGCGCGTGAGTGTACCGCCCGCCAGTGTTGTACGTGTGCGCCGCAGCTGTGCCAGCCCGACGTGTGCGCGCGTGAGTGTACCGCCCGCCAGTGTTGTACGTGTGCGCCGTGAGTGTACCGCCCGCCAGTGTTGTACGTGTGCGCCGTGAGTGTACCGCCCGCCAGTGTTGTACGTGTGCGCCGCAGCTGTGCCAGCCCGACGTGTGCGCGCGTGAGTGTACCGCCCGCCAGTGTTGTACGTGTGCGCCGTGAGTGTACCGCCCGCCAGTGTTGTACGTGTGCGCCGTGAGTGTACCGCCCGCCAGTGTTGTACGTGTGCGCCGCAGCTGTGCCAGCCCGACGTGTGCGCGCGTGAGTGTACCGCCCGCCAGTGTTGTACGTGTGCGCCGCAGCTGTGCCAGCCCGACGTGTGCGCGCGTGAGTGTACCGCCCGCCAGTGTTGCCAGCTGTTCAACTGGAAAAGTTCCACCCCCGCGGCTTGATGAGTTCGAAAATTTATAAATTGGCACAAAAAGTCAGTTTTTGTCATAACTAACCACTCTCCCTGGCTTCGCCAGGGTGGAAAACTTAGGAGTTCCACATCCCCGATGGAAGGGGATGCGTAACGCATTTTTTCCCAGCGTCAAAAAAAGGGGGTTAAAGTACATGGGTGCTTTGACCCCTTTTTTGTTGACATATCGATGGCGATCTGAACAACTTCTAAGAAACCAAGACTGGGAGCGCGAGACGCTCGACCCCTGATATAGTCCAAAACGGGCCAAAAAGTTGGCAACCCCCGTGTTGCAGGCGGCGACAAGCTGAACTGCAGCTCGGGGCGCTGCGTGTCGGCCGCCGCCTGCTGCCGCGGCGCCGCGCCGCTGTGCCGCCAGCCCGCCTGCTGCGACGAGTTCCGAGCGCCAGGTACCGCCCCGAGAGTGGGGCTCGAGCGAGATCTCGCGAGATTGGGGCTCGAGCGAGATCTCGCGAGATTGGGGCTCGAGCGAGATCTCGCGAGATTGGGGCTCGAGCGAGATCTCGCGAGATTGGGGCTCGAGCGAGATCTCGCGAGATTGGAGCTCGAGCGAGATCTCGCGAGATTGGGGCTCGAGCGAGATTGGGGCTCGAGCGAGATCTCGCGAGATTGGGGCTCGAGCGAGATTGGGGCTCGAGCGAGATCTCGCGAGATTGGAGCTCGAGCGAGATCTCGCGAGATTGGGGCTCAAGCGAGATCTCGCGAGTTTATGAATAACAATACCGCGAGATCTCGCCTTTTTTTAGACCGAGATCTATCTCGCTAAAAAAGGCTGAGATCTCGCGAGAACGAGATTGCATTCCCTAGCCCCGTGTGTCCGCAGGGCTGGCGGACGAGTACCCGCCGCTGTTCGAGGACCGGCGCGCGCCCGACGACTACGGCTTCATCCAGTCCACCATCTACACGGTGACGGGTGAGCGCCGCGCCCCCCGCCCCGCCCCCGGGGCCGGGCGCGGCGCTCACCGCCCCCCTCCCCCTGCCCGCAGCGTGCGCGCTCATCTTCATGATCGCCGTGGTGCTGCTGGTGTCCGCCATCTGCAAGATGCACATGAAGCGCGCGGCGCTGCGCAACTACACGCACGCCGACCGGCACCACTACACCGTGCAGTACGCGCAGGTACCTCATATACCTATCCGAGAGCTTAACCTGACTGACTGACTGACTTGACTAACTTTATTGACTGACTTGACTGACTGACTGACTGACTTGACTGGCTGACTGGCTGACTGACTTGACTAACTTTATTGACTAACTTGACTGACTGACTGACTTGACTGACTGACTGACTTGACTGACTGACTGACTTGACTGACTGACTGACTCGACTGACTGACTGATTGATTGACTGGATGACTGACTGACTGACTTGACTGACTGACTTGACTGACTGACTTGACTGCCTGACTAACTGACTTGACTGATCCATCATCGCCGAGCCGAAACCACTGAAGCTAGAAAGCTATAATTTCAAAGGTGGATTCCTTTTATAACAAAACCACCCACTAAGGCGGGATTTTTGGAAATTCCACCTTTAAGGGGTGAAAACATTTTTTTACACCGACCTGATGTTTCATCCGCTGACCCGCATTTATCTTGCACCGACCCGATGTTTCACTCGCTGACCCACAATATCCTTGTACCTACCCGATGTTTCACTCGCTGACCCACAATTTCCTTGTACCGACCCGATGTTTCACTCGCTGACCCACAATTTCCTCGTACCGACCCGATGTTTCACTCGCTGACCCACAATTTCCTTGTACCTACCCGATGTTTCACTCGCTGACCCACAATTTCCTCGTACCGACCCGATGTTTCACTCGCTGACCCACAATTTCCTCGTACCGACCCGATGTTTCACTCGCTGACCCACAATTTCCTCGTACCGACCCGATGTTTCACTCGCTGACCCACAATTTCCTCGTACCGACCCGATGTTTCACTCGCTGACCCACAATTTCCTCGTACCGACCCGATGTTTCACTCGCTGACCCACAATTTCCTTGTACCGACCCGATGTTTCACTCGCTGACCCACAATTTCCTCGTACCGACCCGATGTTTCACTCGCTGACCCACAATTTCCTCGTACCGACCCGATGTTTCACTCGCTGACCCACAATTTCCTCGTACCGACCCGATGTTTCACTCGCTGACCCACAATTTCCTTGTACCGACCCGATGTTTCACTCGCTGACCCACAATTTCCTCGTACCGACCCGATGTTTCACTCGCTGACCCACAATTTCCTTGGACCGACCCGATGTTTCACTCGCTGACCCACAATTTCCTTGGACCTACCCGATGTTTCACTCGCTGACCCACCATTTCCTCGGACCGACCCGATGTTTCACTCGCTGACCCACAATTTCCTCGGACCGACCCGATGTTTCACCCTCGTCCGCAGGCGCACCGCTTCCCGCCGTGCTACGAGGCCTCTCGCCTCCTCGAAGAGAATCGAACCGCCTCCCCGCAGCTCAGCCCCGGGCACGTCGCCCCTACGCCACCGGAGGTGCAGGTTCGTCGGACCCTTTTCAGTCCTTTTCAGTAATCAAATTAACCTGTCAATAGCCCCGCTGACTCTCCTCATCTCCAGTGCTGCCCTGCGGCCGGCGCGCCGGAGTCGCCGGAGGAGGCGCCGCGCGGGCGGGGGCTGCTCTCGGCCATGTTCTCGTCGCGCTATAGCCAGGTGCGTGCTCGGCTCGGCTCGGGCCGCCCCGCGCCGTCGTGACGCACCCCGCCCCGGCCGCAGGTCCCGACGCAGCCCTCGCCGGTGGAGCTGCAGAGCGTGCGCGGCGCGGCGCCCGGCCCCCCGCTCGCCTACCGCTCGCCCGCGTGCTGCGCGCCGGAGCCCGACTTCCAGTTCCGCGACCCCGCGGCGCCCGCGCTGGCGAGGGACCTCAACTACGGCGCCGCGCCGCTCGAGTGCCTCCGGCGCAGGACCATGCGCCGCAACACGCTCGAGCGCGTCATGGACCAGCTCGACCGGCAGAGGTAACACATCACTCCCTGAGCTTCCACTTCATGTCCGGTTACGAGTTTGTCCACTTAATGTTCGGTTCCAGTTAAAGAGTTTGTCCACTTAATGTTCGGTTCCAGTTAAAGAGTTTGTCCACTTAATGTTCGGTTCCAGTTAAAGAGTTTGTCCACTTAATGTTAGGTTCCAGTTAACGTGTTTGTCCACTTAATGTTCGGTTCTAGTTAACGAGTTTGTCCACTTAATATTCTGTATCAGTTAACGAGTTTGTTCACATAGTGCTCGGTTCTAATTAACGAGTTAATTCATTCAATATGGACTACTGATGAGTTTTTTTTCACTTAATAAGAGGTCTAAATTCAACTGAATATAGTTAATGATCTTTCTCTTAATAATGATGTTTTACGGGATTGTTGTGGTGCCATTTATGGTTTCCCATGTGCCCCCAGAACCACTAAATATATTTACAATCCCACAATCTAAATTCACCATCACTAACATATTCTCAACGCAATTTTGGGAACCCTTTGTCATAATTATTAAATTATATTTGTCCAGGTTAACCCTTCAACTGGGCAGGTTCCAGCTGTCGATCCCTCGGTTCGGTCGCCCCGACCCCCGGCCGGACACGCCCAACGTGGCGGAGATCAACATCGACGACCTGGACTTCGTCAGGTTAAACTCGAACGACACTTACACGCTCAACGGACGAACTATCCGTCTGTTAGGAGCGGACTTTGAGAACTACCCCGTGATGCCGGACGGGTCGGTGCGACCGCCGTCCTACACCGAGGCGGTTAGGTACAAGCTGTACGGTCCCCCACCGGAATATCTGAGCCGCGATGGGTTGAATCGTCGGAGCGCGGACACTGTAGACCAGGAAGCGACCAGTAACGTCGAAATGCCGCCTTGTTACGACGATTTGAACGCGATTAATCAATTTAATGGTAATGATGATAACGGTAACGTTAGTAACGATAATAACGTTGTTAATGGTAACAACGTTGTTGATAATGGGAACGACGATGCGATTAGCGAAGAAAATCGTCTCAACGCTGCCACTAACGCTGTCATAGAAACCGTTAACGTTAATTTAATTAACTCAAACGTTGACTCAACACAGAACGGTGAATCTCACGAAACGTTTAGCTCTATTATCGATAACCTACCAGCCATCGACAGTGACGTTAACGCTAACGAACCAGACGTGATAGTTAACGATAATGTTACTAACAACATTGTTAGTAACCCCGCCGTTATAAATTCCGTGAACAACAACATAGCGAGCCCGCCGGTTAATCGTTCGGTTACTAACGCGGTTACTAACAACGTGATCGCGAGTAACGAGCGATAGTTCGATCTCTTTCCCGCACTCTGCCTTGCCTTACACTTCGTGGATATATTGTAGGTTTACGATAAATGGTGCCTTAGAACTCTATAAATTAGTAAAATTCATTTCTTGCCGTAAAAGGTCGTGGGTTCGATTCTCGGTTCGGTTACAATCTGTTCCGGTGGTTTCTGGCGGCCGTAGATCTAGCCGCTAAGGCTGAATGCGCATCTATCCGAATCGACTGTGACGAACAGAATTTAAAATTCCGTATAATAAAACTATTATGGAGCCAATAGTCGTCGAATGTTTCGGCGTTGTCAATAGATAGATGCGTGTTCACCTTTACCAAGAATAAATACTTCTCTCCTGTACAGAAGAGTAAACAAAAGTGACATTTGGTCCAACGAATCCGACACATATAACAGTCAGACAGACATGCACAAACTATTTTTGATAATACTTTGTACGAGCCGTTCGTTCTCTTAGTGTTATGAAACTGTCGGAGCCGCAGCCGGCGAGCGTAGCTCGGTGGTCGCTCCACTGCCGGTGTGACAGGCGTGGTGTGGTGACATTGAACAATCAAATAAATCATCATCATCATCATCTTCCTGCCCTTTCCCCACGTTATGTGATAATAAAATAAATATCATGTTGATGTATATGAAGATTCCAAAAACTAGCCCAGTTTTTATGAAATCATTAAGATTAATAAGATTTTTGATAAAATAAAAGTATAAAATACTGCAGTCCGCCATCTTAATTCAAACATCGATCACGGTGAATAATGTCACGCATATGTAAACATTGCAAATGCCATGTCACCCAAGATAGTTTTCGTTCACAATTCGAAAGTGAATTAAAAAATGAAATAATTAAAAACAAAATCAAAATCGGTTCATGCGTTCGGGAGCTACGTCACCACACAGACAGACAGACAGACAGACATGTCAAACTTATAACACCCCGTCGTATTTGCTATGGAGCGACCGCGACACTACGCTTGCACGGAAAATGTAGTAACAGAGTATTGAAGGAGTATTTGATAAGTTATGCCATATTTTATAATTACATACAGTTGTGCCTGTTACAGTCCGGGCTATCACATTAAAATAACAAACAAACACTCACATGACTTATCCCTAGGCTCGGTAGATATCTCCTCAGATCTCAAGTTACTTAGATCTTTGAGAATATCTAAAGAGAGTCAGCACGTCCGAACATGACATTTGGCACATGCCCACATTTTGCACAGTAGTTAGTATTCCGTACGTGACAGGTTGTAAGCTCATCGCCGCTTATAAGAATACTAACCTTTGACAAACACAGTTGTTGTCTGTCTGGAGTACTAACTTGCAGAGCGTGGGCAATTATATTTCGTGCCTCTGCCTGTCCCCTTTTAGATGTAAGTAACTAGATATCTGAGGAGATGTCTACCGAGCCCGGGGAAGTCGTGGTAGCCTCCTGGGCGCCAGCAGCCAGCACTCCTGTGTGTATAGTGATACAATTACTCAGTTAAGTATAATTAAGTTGACATAAATCTTTAAGTACTTATGTTATATATCATTAGCTTATTATAATTTAGTATATTGCTTACAGCGCGGCCTCATATCGTTATTATAATTTCGCTGTTACAAAACGTTTTATCGTTAATCGTTATGTTAGTAACCTGATCGTTATTCTGTTATTAACCGGATTGTTATCATGTTACTAACCTAATCGTTATTATATTAGTAACACGATGTTATTCCGTCGTTAACCGAATTGTTAGCGTGTTACTAACCTAATCGTTATTATGTTAGTAACCTGATCGTTATACTGTTATCAACCTAATTATTATCGGGTTACTAACCTAATCATTATTATGTTATTAACTCGATCGTTATTCACTTATAAGTATTCTGTTTATTGGTATACATTTAAATTGATTGTATTTGTGTAGTCGTGTATAGTACATAGTTATATAATAAGTGTATTATTTGTTAGATATAAAACTAAATCATACAAAATGTATGGAAAGTGTATGGAGTTATGAATGAGACGGATACCTACCTCTTTAATGTTAACGATTAAATCCGACCAAAAAGGCTTTACGAAATAGAGTATTTAGGTAAGTATGTCGCACGGTATTATGTTAGGAACTTCGCGCGGACATGTGGACGCCGCCCTTTGCACCTGAGGGCGCCGCCCACCAGAGCGCTACACTCGCGGGAGATACTTCTGTTGTCTATGAAAAAGGCATCTAATTATTTTTTTTTAATATTTTGGCAGCAATTATATTTTCTAATATACAGGGTGTTATTAGAATACTTCCGAAAACTTAAGGGGGTGAAAGTATCCATCAATATAAACAACTTTTTCTAAGAATACTTCCGTAAACTTCAGGGGGTTAAAGTAAACCCCTGAAGTTTTCGGAAGTATTCTGGTAACACCCTGTATAAAACTGTTACATAAACTGTAATAGATAGATGGACAGAGACATAATCAGACTGACTGACTGACTGACTGACTGACTGACGGACAGATCAAGCAACAGCCTAAACCGTAAGTCCTTAAAACATGAAACTTAAAGGGTACATTCTTATAGTGTAGAGGTGCACTAATTCTTAAAATTCAACCTCTAATAGGTGCAGCGGGAGGTTGAGATTGTATGAAATATCCTTACGTGAGCAAGGTCGCGGGAGTTCCACTAGTTGAATGAATAACACGAAAATGGCAACACCGAGATATAATAATATGTAATTAAGCATTTCTAAATAGTAATATTTGATGACATTTATGTAGAGAACGGAAAAAAACATGGAAGCCAAAAATTTATTAATTTCGACTTTATTCTCTGGACGCTTGGGTTTAAATTGCTGTGTAACGTATAGCGTGGATTTTTTGGTATAATTTTTAGCATAATTGATAAGCCCCGCCAACCACAGCACATTTTTTTGTGGATCCATTTTTTAGCACACAGAATGCTTCATGTATTTTACGTTCACTGCATACAAGTCACCCAACGGACGATCTTAAAATGCGAAAGAGTCCGCGACACATGGCGCGTGACCGCAAAGGAACCAGTGTGAAGAGAAATTGTGGAATTGGATTAGTAACCAGTACTTAATATTTGATAATCAATTTGGAAAATTATTGTGATATTTATAGTTCGGGACATGAACGACATTTGTACAAATCTATGAACGTTTATGAATATAACATTATCACAAACGGCTTAGCAATACAGATCACGGACGTGTGCGGTGTATTCTAGAATGTACGGTTTCAGAATAGTTGTATTTTCGCTAATACTCACTTATTGCACGCCATATTTTACAATAAGGTCGGAGCCCACAGCTCTTAGCTAAATGTGAAATAACTTATTATCAGCTTGAAAGACGAGCTCTCAAATCAAGGTTAAAAAGTTTTTAAAATAACGCTAAAATATCAAATTTAGTAGAATCGCCTCGTACGAACCCGCGAATAGACGAACGTCGACTTGGCCTAAAATCTCTGCCTAGGCCTTAGGCTCGATATTGACAGTCTAAAGCCAATAAGTAAAATAATTGCAAACCCTTATTTTAAAATATCTCGTGAAAATGTAACTTAGCTAATTAATGTATCTGTTAAAGTATAAAATAAAAACAATAATTTGTCACATATCAATGAATTGTTTAAATTTAATGTTAGTATTAATTTGTTCAGTACAAAGCACTCACCGCGCCGTGCGGCACCGCGCCGTGCGGCACCGCGCCGTGCGGCACCGCGCCGTGCGGACACCGCGTCAGGGCCTCACCACGAAGTCTTCCAGAACGATTCCGTTTGAGAAACGTCACATTTGAAGTTCAGATCTTTAGTTACTTAGATCTTTGATAATATCTAAAGAGGGTAGTCAGAGGCAAGTCCAAACATGACATTTGGTACATGCCCACATTTTGCAGTAGTTAGTATTCCGTACGTGACAGGTTGTAAGCCCATCGCCGCTTATAAGAATATATCTTATCGGAGATATCTACCGAGCCCGGGGATTACAGTCGTGATCTTATTTTTTTTTTACATTTGAATCTTGAAGTAACATTACTTCAATGCAATTTGCGTAGGTCATGGTACGAAATAACAATGTAATATTAATTCGGTAATGTATTATGAATTCGTGGTGAGGCCTCTGCTCTGCCGCGCACTCGCCACGAACATGACTAGCTGACCACTGCTGCTTCACTCGCGTCTATAATAACGCACGCGAACTTATTTCACACTAGCACTAAGGCTATAAAAATAGATTCACTACACATTACCCCACATTACCCCAAACAGAACTATTTTACTCCTATAATAATATCAGTAGATGCTACTCGTATATTGTCCGCACGACGCAGGCGACACACTTCTATACAAGCCATAAAACAAAAAAATAATAAATATATTTACCTACAGAGCTGCCGTATTCAAAAATAAGATAATAAAACAAACAGATGATACTTACATTAAATACCGCCGGATGGCTGTATTAAAGAGATTAGTCTCCAAAGCGGAAAAGAGATGCAAAAAAATCAGGCAAAAACAAATGATAATTGATTGTATAGGCGACCAAGAAATTGGTTTACCACTTTTGATGACATCTCCCAGACATAATTATTTGCTAAGGATTACTATGACAGATTCTGACGTAGCAGTTATTAATCTGGCAAGCGAAAATAGCCCTTGATGTTTTATACGTGCAAATTATATTCAGCCTTAGAGTGGTAAACCAATTTCTTGGTCGCCTATACATAAAACCTATACTTAGTAATCTACTCTCATTGCTTTGGTAGATAGATACCTACTCGCCTAGCCCAGTGGTGTTTAATTCCACACGGTTTGTGAATACGGCTGCTCACAACAGCATAGTACAAAACTAAATGTATCTCACTCAACGCCTGACCACGGAACTGTGACTTACAATAAAGTAATTGTTATAAACATTTGTTTTATTTTATCCATACCCACTTATAAATACAAACTAGAATATAAAAAATAATAAATAACTGTTGGTGGACTTTTCACACAAGGCCATCTAGCTCAAACTATGATTATGGGAACCGGATAGCTGATAGATTAATAGTGTTCTTAAAACTTTTGAGAACAGTTTTTTTATGAGTTGAGTCAAAACTCAAAACCAATCTGATGAATGGGAGAGTGTCGCCGGGCTCCTATCTTATTCAAAATTGCCGCCATCCGGCCCGCCATGTTGGTTTTCCTTCAGGTAGGTTTGACAGTAATAATGTTGCCATGTTAAAAAAGTATTCGATACTGACTTAAAATCGATTATCCAGAATAATACTGTAGATAAATGAAAGAGTATCACATTCACATCATTAAAAAACTAGGTAATATTTTTTTTAATATAAACGAATTCGTAATATAAAAATCTTATTAGATTGCGGCGCAGTATCAGCAGTTCAGTTGGAAATAGAATTGCAAATGGCGTCCGTCCGTATGACGGGTGGCTGTCTGTCCTCGTAGAAATGTTTCGACAATATTTACAGACCACGTAAATGGTGATTTTTACTTCCAAACCTCGCCATTGCGTAGAAATACGGTAAGAAACTCGAACAGTAATCGCGCCCTAATTACGTAATGCATTGTTATTGTTAAGAAGCCAGCTCGTGCACCGTCTCGCTCGCTTGTTGTGATTCGCCGTCATTATTTACAATCGACCACATACGTCCGTCCCGCTCTAGACCGCAGTTTTCTTCCGATGGTTTTTCATTTTGAAGTGTCCGCGAGTGAGACCGCGGAGGGCCCCACGGAAAATATGATCAAAAATTGTGCTCATAAAAATTATTGATCTTTTACAAAAGCCCAGACGTTAATTGCAGCGTGTTGTGTGAGCGGTCGGACCCTACCAGTGAGTATGCATTGCGCTATTTTGGTAAATTTTGTCCTTTTTCGAGTCGTGAGGTCGCGAAAAGTCATATTTTTCAGCACATGATTGACGACCATTTTCTTTTAGTGTTTTCACGTCTAAGTATAGGTCTGAGTGAGCGTTTTATATCGATTTTTGTTAGTATTTATGGGGACTGTGCATGTGTGAGTGGAATGCACGTATGTTTATAATATTAGTTGGGGCCTGAACTATTTTGGGAACGGCCAAATGTTGGGTTCGCTCATGTTTTAACCATCATTGTGCATCCTCAAGTGCGCGGGGTACCTACTGCCTAGGACTGTCTGCGCCCGGCCACTTCGCTCGGCTAATTGTACCTACAGCTTGACCCTCTGGTGAGTGTTGGTCTGTTCTAACTCCCGTCCCATCTATGTTATTGTCATCATTTTACAGTCAACATTAGTGTCAAATAATTTGAAAAAAATAATTGACTCTAGGTATTCCCTACCTACTTAAATATTAGAAGTAGGTACTTATCTACGTAAATAACTACGTGCCTATTTAAGCAATGTTTACTAAAGTAGGTAGTAAGATAATGTTTTATTACGAATTAAATCTAAAATAATAGGTACATTAAGTACCTACCTACATATATTTACTTCTGTGTTTTTGTTTATGTGGAGTTTTAGTGTTTTAGCCCACCTGTGATTTAAATAAGTTAATAATAAATTATTTAAAAAAAATGGCAACAAGACTGCGTAGGGTAACCTACCTATTAGTCAGTTTAATAGGTACCTAATTGTTGCCTATCTAACTTGTTATTTTTTGTATACGTAATCTATCTCGGACCTACCTATATCTAAGTGTACCTACTTACGGAAATAAAAATACCGGCACCTAGGTAGGTATATTGATAGGTTTTTTGGATTTTCCTGTTAATAAAAGTGTTTAACAAAAATTAACAAATAAAAACAAATCTACGGGATTATTGTCGATAAAATTCTAAAATATTAAAAAAACAGAATCAGTCATCTGTTTTTGAATGAATAAATACTTAACTACCTAGGTAGGTACCTACCACAAAGCACGATTTCAAAAATAATACCTTCATAAAACTTACGTCAGCATATTTTTCAGGTCTTGTTTTAGCAAGAAAAAATCGAGTTGCTAGAGTAGGCATTTAATTGTACACATTTGTCCTAAATATCGCGCATACCGCCACCTACATAGTTTGAATGTACGCGTTTGATTTCATGTAAAATCGTTGTATTTGTAACCTTACACTGTTTAGTTTCAAGTTTTCAACCTACACACCGCCCAGCACCTCACAAGTGATTCACCATTCTTTACAGCCGAAATATGATAGGTCTAATACCTTTAGTAACTATTTAGGCTTATTGGTCAACTGAGGCCGCTGGCAACTTATCCCGCGGGATGGGTTGACCTAATGCATTTTTGAATGGGTCAACTCATCCCGCTGTCACATTTTATGATCTGTAGAGATTTTTGAGACACGAAAAAAAGTGTTTCGACAATTAAGATTTACAAAAACAACAACGCAACCACAAACGTACAAATTATGCATAATATAAAGTTTAATACTAACTAAATGATTATGATGTTCAATATCCCAAAAACGAAACAACTATCCTACTAATATTATAAACGTGAAAGTTTGTAAGAATGTATGGATGGATGGATGGATGTATGTTTGTTACTCTTTCACGCTAAAACGGCTGAACGGATCTGAATGAAATTTGGCACAGATATAGATTATGGTCTGGAATAACGCATAGGCTACTTTTTATCCCGGAAAAATGTATGGTTCCCGTGGGATATGTGTTGTTTTTCAAGGTATAAAGTGGGCGAAGCCGCGGGTGGAAGCTAGTTTTTCATAATGTTAAAAATGAGTTTCCACCATCATCATCTTATCCTCCCACGTTATGTGGTCGGCACACATGTGATCGTCTTCCATCTCCCTCTGTCATTGGTTATCTCACTCACTCCTTTCTTACCCAGTCATGATGAGCTTTCATCTTTCTCTTTACTTAATTCAAATTAATATTTTTTCAATAAATCACTGAAAAACGATTCAAAATGAATTCGGTGTACCTGAATTCACGGCCGTAGTATGATTCTACTTAACTTGATATTTCACCGTTATTTAAAAAAAATTTGAACCTTGATTTTTTAGCTCGGCTTTCAAGCTGATAGCATGAAGATGGAGTAGTAAAAGATTGGCTCGAAGTTATTTCACGAAGGGTGCATTTAAAATTTACTAATATTTTACTAGTTAACTAAAATTGTTTGTTGCTAAGATTGACGAAAGTGAGAGCCCAGGTGGCGGAGAGCCCAGACAGGTCCATTATAACTTGAGAGTTACCTCGGGGCCTGCGCGGCATGTACAGATACAAGTTGAATTACAAGCGGCAGAAATAGATCGCCTGCGCACCCGCACCCCACTGACTGACGCCGCGCTGAGCCGTATGCTCTTGCGCATGTCGTAGCCTAACTCTAAACCCTTGCTCACGTGTAACTATTCTTCTCATTTTGTCTCTAGATCTAACAAAACAGCGTGGTGAAAGAATTAAATTACACAAAGCTCCTTTCGTTTTCGAAATTTTTAGACATGCCGATTTCCTCTCGACTTATAAAACATTCCATTTTGTTTTTTTTTTTGACAGCGGGATGACAGTTGACCGATTCAAAAATGCATTGGGTCAACTCATCGCGGGATGAGTTGACAGCGGCCACAGTTGACCAAAGACCCATATTTTCTACCATGTACCTTCTCGTATGAGCAAATCTCATGTTTGGACGTGCTGACTCTCTTTAGATATCCTCAAATATCTAAGTAATTAAAGATCTGAGGAGATGCCTACCGAGTCTGAAGATTACAGTCGTGACCATAAGCTTTTATTGTACTTTACGAAGATATTTTATTTCGATACTTAATTTTACATGGCTGCTTTCATAAAATGTATGTTACAGCATGGACTTCTTATTAGTGAGGGTGTGTGTGGATGTGTATGAGCATTCTACCGGTATAGCCTATATAAATTTGTCGACCAGAAGAATCTTTTGGGGCACGACCGGACCCGAACCCACGATCTTAGGATCCGAAGGCAAGACCACTTACCTCTATACCACCAGTGCCCTCATACTCCGTGTAATAATGGTCCCCGTACAAACAGAACACTCGACCTATCTTCAAGTTTGTTGTAACTACTCGTTACTCGCTCTTCACATCGTCATTTACATTTGAATCGTTGCTTCTCGTTTAGTTCATCTATAGAATTCATTTTTAGACTCAAAAACGTTTTGTAATTTGGTCGACCTTCGAACCGCACAGATCCGTTGCCTCTGTTGAGACCCCTGTCATGACGCGCGCCGGTAATCGAGTCAAGATCATCTTTGATTGTTTATGCGGGGTTTACACGGGCGACTAAAGCCACACGGTTTTTTCCGCGCGGCGAAAATCTACCGTCTAAATGGCTATTCAGCTTGGTCGTGTCGCAAGTGCCTAACAACTCTGTAAACGAACAGTTGCTGGCGATCGCCCGCCGCATGAAGTAGTGTTTCACGCACGTTTTTTCGGCTCGAACACCTATTCTGCTCAACATTTTCGAAGGAAATGACTGAGCCGCATGCGATTTTAGTCACCTGTGTAAATGAGCTAGCGATGCGGCTTGGTGACGCGTTTTGTGAAGCAACTAGCCGCACGGCGAGATTCGTCCCGTGTAAATCCTTCTTTAGTCCGCTTTTACGAGTACCTAGCCTACCTACTAGATAGTATTGTTAACACTTTATTAAGTATTTGCTTTGTATCTGAAAACTGAAGTTTCGTATCGTCCTCGTTTGCATCAAAATAGTCCTCTACATGCGTCGCCATTGGCTAAAGCTGAAATAAGTTTTTGTTAAACATGATTCATTGTTTAATCTCGATCGGCTTGTATCTTATCTAATAGGCACTCGCGGTTTCCTGGAAACGCGTTTAGACGACCTTAATAGACTAACAGCTGAGGTCTGCATTAAATAGGTACCTACTAGCAAAATATAACAAAATTTGAGAATTTTTTTATTATTATTTATCATGTCATGCTATTATCTTGCAGTTAAAACATACCTAATCAATATTTTAAAATATTCTAATATTTTGGTAATTTAAAATGATAATTTCCTCATCATGCCATGAGCGACCATTGCGACCAGTCGACAAAACTCATACAAATTAAAATATCTCAGATAACTCTCAGTCGAAAGTCTGCTAATGCAAAATCACAGATGAGCAACTTCTTACACATTTAAGTGGCATTATATTCCAAATCATTTGATTGTAATTCTGCCGCGGCCGGGCGCGGCGCCGTGCGGTGAGCTCCAAATACCCGGCGGACCCCCACGCCGGCTATTTGCAGCGCCCCTAGGGTCGATGACACCCAGACCTCCCCACTGCCGTTCCCTTATTCCGATTTTTTCGGGCTCTTTCGATGAAATGTTTATTATTGACTAGCTTCCGCCCACGGCATCGCCCGCGTGGTTCCTTGAAAAATCAAAACAAATCGATCCCGCAGGAACCGTAAATTTTTTCTTACAATTATTATAAATGCGAAAGTTTAGTCACACTGAAATGGCTGAACGCAATTGGATGAAAGGCATAAAGATTATTATCACATAATCCGAAGAGATTTGTTTTTTTTAAAAGTAGGTACCATGCGGCCGAAGCCAGTTGTTCATTTATTTATTAACAAAGTTATATATTTGTACCTTCGGATATTTTTAATTACAATAATATCTACGGTAGGCAAAAAATAAATACCTAGTGAGGACGTCGTAGAACCAACCAAAGGTTACAAACAAACGAGTATTTATTAATTCACGTAAATATGAAAGCCTTATCGATGGCACGTGCTTGTTTATTATAATGGAATACTCGACTGGAACATTCCTGATAGCTGAAATACTATGTGAGCACGAGGTAGCGACCTAACTATTATGTTTTTAAAAACACATACCTAGCCCCACACACCCTTACCTAGCCACACACACGTGTACCTAGCCACACACACATGTACCTACTAGCTACACTACACATACCTCTATTTAACTACACACACACAGCTGCTAGTCATTGAAAACAAACGTAAGTGGGTCCTTAGCTGAAAATACCTTGTGACCACTTAATAATAACAATAGTAACTTTATTGCAGGCAACCAGAGGGTCTACCATGAGTTTTCACAATCTACACTCGCTAGCGACTGTAGTTAAAAAATGTATGAAAACTTGTACAGCGCTTCTAGCGGATAGTTGGGTACTAAAACCTCACGTAGCTAACTATCCTACGTTACAGTACTACAGCGACTGTAGTTTGCGCTTCATTAATTTGCTTAGAATTCGGTACCATCAGTAACAATTGTGACAGATGTCATAGTAACGTACTATTACTACTGTAGTTACGTCAGCCGATCTAAATGTGACAACTCATGGTAGACCTACTGATTGGGTTGGCTGGTAGAAAACGCCCCGAGGCATGAAGCTCTACTTTTGTCACACAGTATAGTTATCTGTGTACCTATACTAAAGTATAAATAAATAAATGAACATTAGTCTAAGTGTACCTACACGATGGAAAATTGCCATAAAGTTTACAACAAATATCGTGAAGGTACCAAATTTGAAAATATTTGGTCTCACGGGTTCATAGTTGGCCTTTCTACTCAATTTGATATTTTACCGTTATTTCAAAAACATTTTGAGCCTTGATTTTAGAGCCTTGTCTTTCAAGCTGATAGCATGAAGATAAAAAATTGGTTGCTAATAAATTATTTTACGTACATTTAAGATTAACTAATATTTTACGAGATAAACAAAATTATTTGCTGCGAGCAATGACGAATAGTGAGAACAATGACGAAACTGTTGAGTAGAAAGGCCCAGGTAACTATTATCTTATCGGCCTGTGATATGGGTCACGTTATGTTTGGTCAAATTATGGCTATGAGCATTTATATGGCTTCATGCCGAGATGACGTCATTATTTCTGACCATAGTTTTTTTACGTTTTCAATTGACTAAACATGGTTAATCTTCGTAATTGGTAATTTTATGTAAACAGGTATTTTCCCTGTCTAAACGATATAATTTGATGTATTCATTAGGTAGGTACTTTCCTCCAACACTACCTACACTACATATACTATTCATTAGGTAGGTACTTTCCTCCAACACTACCTACACTACATATACTATTCATTAGGTAGGTACTTTCCTCCAACACTACCTACACTACATATACTATTCATTAGGTAGGTACTTTCCTCCAACACTACCTACACTACATATACTTTGAGAGGTAGTCACAGTGATTAAAAAAAAAAATCACGACTGTAATCCCCAGGCTTGGTAGATATGTCCTCTGATTATCATAAGGATATCTAAAGGGGGTAGTCAGAGGCACGTCCAAACATGTTTGGCACATGACCGCATTTTGCACAGTGATTAGTAGGTACTCCGTATGTGACAGATTGCAAGCCCATCGCCGCTTACCTATATGATCATCATCTTTTACATGACGTGACGCTTAAAAATATTTTAGTAAAAAATCTCCGCTGCAAGGAGTTTTTGTAAGTAGGTAGTTAAGTTCATTTTGCAAGTAGGTACCTACCTACCTAATTATAGTTGAGTAAAAGTGATAATTATAAAAGTACCTACGCCTAAGAAGCTCATTTCGTGAACATTAAAATTAAAATTATATCAGTCAGGACAAATTGATCGCGAGATTTTATATTTAGGGTTAAACCTTGCGCTTCGCCCGATTCACTGCGTATTGATTTTAATGTTGTACGTAGTGCCTTTTTAAGCCGTGTTCTTGTTGTCTCGCTCGCACCCGTGCCGTCTGCTAACGTCCTCGAGTTTGTCTTTCCTGTCTATGGTCTCATTTGTCTTAAACTTGTGAACATCGAAAATGATCAAAAACGATAAGTGATTCAATGTTAGAAACAAAAGATAGTTTTTATTTTCAAAAATACTCAATGTTATTCAACAGTTAGAATATTTTCAAAATATTTTTAACTATGTATTACAATAGTTACTAAAATTATAATACCTACTCAAGATCGATTTAATTGAGTGAGATATAAATTTTATCTTTTATGGCAACATTTTGTTTGAATAAAAAAAAGTTAATTTATTATTTACGTACTTAACCTCTCGTGTGTTTAAAATTGTGTGCACGGATCCTGGTTACAACCGTCGTCTGCTTAGACACGGATCCGCGACAAATGACGCCTGTTGGTTTTTACTGAATATTAAACTGTATAACTATGTTTTAGGGTTTCTTTTTATTTTGGCACATCTTACTGAACGAATGAACAATATACAATGATTTCTCAATAAATCCATTCGAAAAAAACACTTCTAGACAGATTTTAAGTTTCGATTTGAAAAAAAAAGCCGGGCAGACGTGGGGGTCGTTACTTTTGCTGCTTAAAACACATCAGAGGTTAAAATGTATTCTTGTATGATTTCGAAATTATAATCCAAAAAACTGAAACTTTGTGTTCTGTCTGTAGCTACTGTCGTGCGCACAAACGTAACTCAGTGATTTTGGAAATGTTTTGGAATTGGTTGGGCGAGGTCCGACGGCTTAAATTTTTATTTTTATGTAGGCACTTACTCTTTTTCTACTCATGTTTTAGCGAGAATACTAACTTATGACACACACTTCGAAAAATACTCGCCCAATAGATAATTAGCTCACTGTCGTCGCTAGTCCAGCCATACCTACCTATAGCCCAAGGTACAAGTACTTATATCTACTACTTATCTAGTTGGAATAAAATATGTTGTAAATGTAGGTCATCATCATCTTCCTGCCCTTTTCCCACGTTATGTGGGGTCGGCACAACATGTGATCTTCTTCCACTTCCCTCTATCATTCGTCATCTCAGTACTCACTCCTTTCTTACCCATGTCATCTTTCACACATTTGTTCACACATTCATGTCATGTTGTAAATGTAGGTACCTACTTACCTAATTTTAATTTTACATAAATAATTATAGGTACTTAGTTACCTACTTAAGTATTTTTATAATATTTTATTTTTAATTTAAATTTCACATAATATAAAGATATGTAGGTACCTACATATTATATAAAATAAAATAAAATTTAAATTACTTACCTACCTTCATTTACATAATATATAATTCATTAATTCTACATTTTATTGGGAAAATGCCTCTTTATAATTATAGTGTAGACTAACTAACTCTCAATAAGAGCCCAGTAGGTACCTAACCTACCCATATAATTTCAGTCAAGGCCTTTCTAATGTTTGAAGCATAGGTACCTCGGTGGGTCTTAAGTAATTAGGAAACATGTAGGTAATAGTCGATTCAACTCTAATATCAATTTTCTTATTTTCAGGTACTGAAAAAAATCTACATAATTCAGTATTTTAAAAATATACATTCTAGTCTGAAAAGTTTCTACAAGTATTTAAATGTACTTAAATTAATATAACTTAAATATATATATCTGTGATAGAATTTTGGACGTTTGTGCAATTTAATTATAGAATAGAATTATATAAAAACGGCCAAAGATTATATAAAATGTTTGTGATCGTATAAAGTTGAAGAGAAGAATTCAAGATGGCCGCGGCTCCTCCCCAGCAGTTCTGCGTGCGCTGGAACTCCTACCACGCCAACTTACAGGTAACACAATGAACTCCTACCACGCCAACTTACAGGTAACACAATGAACTCCTACTCCCCAACTTACTGGTAACACAATGAACTCCTACCACACCAACTTACAGGTAACACAATGCAAGCAGGTGCTGCTAAATCCATCATGATCAAACTCGAACGAGCTCATAGGTCTGTGCTAAAAGTCATGTTCCGAAAGCCATTTAAATTCCCAACCGTTACCCTACATCTAGAAACCCAAACCCTGTCGGTTCGTCAACTCTATGTGTTGGGTGTGGTCACAGTTTTTCACAAGACATTTTCTGCAAGTGCCTCGTCGAACAGTCGACGGGTGAGAGTCAATGTTCCAGCCATTAAAACCGCCTTTGCTAAGCGTTTCCGTAAGTTTGCCTTCCCTTTCATCTATCGCCGGGTAATAAAGCATTGTAACCTGTCTAGCGCGCTATATGGCGTTCAGGAAAAGATTAGACGATGGCTATTTACCCTTGACTACGATGCCACTGAAGACCTCTTAAGTATATTAGAGTAAAAAGGTAAAGTCTACTATAATTGTTTCACTTAAGTTCCGGTTAGTAAGTAAAATAATTCAATCCAGAATCTCCTTTCTCCTCTTCTACTCCCCCCTTGAGGGTAAGGGAATGTAAGGGATACATTCCCTTACCCTCAAGTCAGTCACTCCGCTTTACGCATATGTAAGTACTCAGTTCGTAACTACAGTTGCAGATTTCGTTCAATGTTGAATTCTTGGTTCTAATTAAGTAGATAATTATCCATATTAAAATATTTCTTTACTTGTTTGCCCTGTATAAGTTACAACTAACCTTATTGTTAAAGTTACCTTTGTAAACAGGCTTCCCGCGATACAGGCTTGCCTCGTGCGGGGGCCGCTAGTAATGTGTACCTATTTTCTGTTATTTGGCAAATAAATTATTTTGTATTTTTGTATTTGTATAGGTAACACAATGAACTCCTACTACGCTAACTTACTTGCATATGAGCTTAATCAGTGAAGGGGTTGTGAAGATATTGGGTTTTAGGGGCGGGGGGTTTTTTTAACAATAATATCAAATAAAATGGCTTGAATTTATAGTGGAATACTATACACTATGACAAATTTCAAATCCAAGATGGCCGCCACAAAATGGCGGGCAAACTTTGTGTCAGAGTTTTTTTCAATGGTGCTAGTTATAAATGATCATGTTGGCGTGGTGTGGGCATGTTATGTGGCGGGAAGAAAACTGATGGATTTAAGAGTAAAGGTAGACCTAAGAAAAGATGGATGGACTGTGTGAAAGACGATATGTGTTCTTATTCTTACACATATCGTCTAGGTACATAGTCGTAGGTAGTATATTAGAGGAAGTCTGAAAGTGGCACCGGTGACAGAAAAGATGAGGAGTAATAGGTTAGCGTGGTATGGACATGTTATGAGGGATGAATGTCATGTGACGAGATAGTTAGGTATGAATGTGGATGGATACAGGGGTAGAGGTAGGACAAAGAAAAGATGGATGGACTGTGTGAAAGATGACATGGGTAAGAAAGGAGTGAGTACTGAGATGACGAATGACAGAGGGAAATGGAAGAACATCACATGTTGTGCCGACCACATAACGTGGGAAAAGGGCAGGAAGATGATGAGTCGGGTATAGGAGGGAGTGAGTACTTAGATGACGGATGATAGGGGAATGGGGAGAGTGGAGGAAGAGAACCTGTTGTGCCGACCCCACCAGTGGGATAAGTGCAGGATGATGAGGTGTTAAGGCGCGATTAAACGGCGCGCAAACACGCGAGCCGAGCCTGGCTCCGCTCGTGATTGAGCGCGCCACGCGTTAACTCCGCTCGGCGCGGCTCGGAAAAGTTCGCACGATCCATTGTTGGTTTGTTCGGCACGGATCAAAGGCGCGCGCGCCATCTTCGGCTCGGCTCGTGTTAACACGCGCCGTCTGAACAGAGGCACAGAGCGGACAGCGTGGTTCGACAGCGCGATGCCGCATCTCCACGGCCGGCCGGCTGGGCTCGCGTAGGCTCGTGCTGCCCCGCGCCGTAAACGCACCGTTAACGACCAGCAATGGTTGCAGACGTGGTTCCCGCGCCTGCTGACGAGCGAGCAGTTCGCGGACGTGACGCTGGCGTGCGAGGCGCGCCAGCTGCGCTGCCACAAGCTGGTGCTGTCGGCCTGCTCCGCCGTGCTGGAGCGCCTGCTGGCCGCCAACCCCTGCAAGCACCCCATCGTGCTCATGCGCGACATGAGGTGGGCCAACACTGATACTTCGCATCCCTTATCCAAAAACTAAACTACTTTCGGACACTTGACGCCCTCTTCGGACCTTAACCTACTTTTGATGTCTCGAAACACTCCCTTATTAATATTAACCCCCCTTTTTTTTCTTTGGCGTCGCATATTATCCCCCTTATTATTGTTACAAAATAAATAAATTTTCACAGATGATGTATTTCTGTTGCCGCTATAACAAGTACTAAAACAGAATAAAATAAATATTTAAGGGGGCTCCCATACAATAGAAATAATTATTTGCCGTTTTTATAGTTAATGGCCCGGAACCCTTCATGCGCGAGTCCGACTCGCACTAGGCCGATTTTTAACCTTGGATTCCATATAATGACCCCCTCAGAATATGAAGCCATATATCTGACCCCCTCACCTCTTATAACCAAGATATTGACCAAGTTGTTGTGTGTAGGTTCAGTGAAATGCAAGCGTTAGTGGACTTCATGTACAAGGGAGAGGTGAACGTCACTCAGGAGGAGCTGCCGAGCCTGCTGAAGTCAGCCGAGGCCTTGCAGATCAGAGGTTAGTGACGGAAAACACCATGCTGTGAAAAGCTGTTCATCCACTAGTAACTGGCGTCGTGTTTCTGGCAATGATACTACCTTCGAGTTTTTAGTTTTAGTGTACCGGTTTCCATGCGATGTTTTCCTTCACCATTTGACTGTTCTGGGTTTACTTTTGCCTTCATAATAATTTTGATATTATTGTAGGGCTTTGCTCCAGTGATAACGGAGGCTTGTCTCAGGAGAGGCCGGACACCAAGGACTTTGCAGTGGCCAGCGACGCCCTGCTCGCCAACGCGCAGCGCGAGAACACGCATGTTAACGGTAACTGTCCACTGCGAAATGTCCACAAACATTTATTTATTTAACTGGGCTTTCATTGAGGGGCTTAAAGTATTTGGAGGGTCGAGACATTAAGAGGGTTAACCAATTTATATAGATCAAAACAATTCAGGGAGAGTTTTTTATAAATGTGTTACAAATAAGGGGGTTAAGGTGTTTGAGGAGGTCGAGTCATTAAGAGGGTTAACCCATTTTTACACATAGATCAAAACAATTCAGGGAGAGTTTTTTATAAATGTGTTACAAATAAGGGGGTTAAGGTGTTTGAGGAGGTCGAGTCATTAAGAGGGTTAACCCATTTTTACACATAGATCAAAACAATTCACAGGTAGAATTTCTTATAAGTACGTGTGTTACAAATATGGGGGTAAAATTATTTGAGGGGGTCGAGATATAGGGGGTTAATTAACTCACTTTAAGAGATCACTTCGGTGAAAGTTTTTCTCCAGTATTACAAGTAATTGAGGGTTTATGGCTATTAGTTCACAAATATCTCGTTTAAATCCCCCTTATGATATCAACAGGACCATCCCACCAGAAGCACCCCTCACCCCCGCCTAAGAAGCCCCTCTCCAAAGAGGAGGTTAATGTCAAAGAAGAAACGGTAGAAGAAGACGGATTGTACTACGGAGAATTAGATGCAGATAATATGGAATACAACGAGGTATGTCATTATAACCAGCTCTGGTGGTGTAGTGGTGCACCCTGCCTCACGATCCGAAGGCCGCGGGTTCAACCTCACCACGAAGTCTTCCAGAACGATTCCGTTTTAGAAACGTCACATTTGAAGCTTAAAGTCAATAGGATTCGCATAGGTCGTGCGAAATGACAATGTAATATTAATTCAGTAATGTATTATCAATTCGTGGTGAGGCCACTAGTGAGTTTTTTCCAATTGAAGAATGTATGTGCGCAATGCCAGAGCTCTTAAACGGTGAAGGAAAACATCGTGAGGAAACCGGCATACCATAGAACCAAAAATTCAAAGGTGTGTCATACATAAGTTAGTATTTTTATAAGCGGCGATGGGCTTGCAACCTGTCACGTACGGAATACTAGCTACTGTGCAAAATATGGGCATGTACCAATATCATGTTTGGACGTGCTGACTCTCTTTAGATATTATCCTCAAAGATCTAAGTAACTAGAGATCTGAGGAGATATCTACCGAGCCCGGGGATTACAGTTTTACAGTCGTGTGTGTAATTTTACATTTTTATACAAAGTTATAACTGACTGTCCTCACAGCTCAGTGGGTAGTAGCTCTGCCTCCCGCGCTGCAGGTTGCGGGTTCGATCCCCCAGCACTGACATTGTGTGAACGCACATGTTTGTTCTGTGTCTGTGTTATTATGTATTTATTAAAAGTATATAATTAATCTATCAGCTATCTGGTTCTCATAGTACAAGCATTGCTTAGTTTGGGGCTAGATGGCGTTGTGTGTCTACCGATATTTATTATTAATAATATTTAATAACTATGTCATATACAGGTCTAACCTATGACACACACCTTCGAATTTTTATTTTATTTATTTTTTTATGTTACAGGATGAGGAGCCTGGCAAGCCCGGAAGCAGCCTCGGACAGACTTCCGGTGAGTGAGACAATCCTGCGGATAATGAATTAATTTATTTTTATTTACAAAAATTCAATGTTTATTTGCAATGTGACTTCCTCTTGTCACTTGCTTTTATTTTATTATTTTTTATTTAAATTTATCACGTTTTGAAATTGGAATCGCGTTCGGGCATAGACAAAAGTGTAATATAGAGCGAAGAGCATTGTGAATGGACATTGGTAAAAAATGAGAAATGTCTGTAAGGTAGGCCGATTTTGATAATACTTTTGTGATTTTGTAGATAGATCTGTTAGTTGGACCATGAATGTGGGTATTAGATGTAGACTTAGCCATCTTACAGACATTCGGTATCCGATGCATTCATGGTTCAATTTTAACTTGTAGATTATGCTTAACAGGCTACTTTGAACCAAAAATAACTTTCTATTTACATCTATTCATATTTATATTTGAATTAAGATCAATATTATCGTAGAATCACATTATTTGTTATGAATATTTTCGTTATTTTGCTAAATGAAAATGAATAGAAATAAATATTTTTAGAACCTATTTAATTTTAAACAATGATAACAATTGCTTATAAGTAAATAATAAAATCAGCTGCATATTTAAATTTAATATTATTTGTAATAAAATAATGGGAAGTCAAAGTTACCATAAATATTTTAATTATATAATTAATAGTTTCGCTTGCATGCTCCTTGCTTAATTGAATATTATCATTATCGAATACTATCATTATTGAATATTGTTATTATCTATATTAAATTTTCAGCTCACAATTTCTTACGAGTGAAGCCGGAGAGCGAGTTGTTCTTCCAAACCAAGCTGCAGAACCTGGCCAGAGCGAACTCGGAGTATCTGAACAAGTTGTCCAAAATGAACCCGCTACAGATCAGAAACGAATTCTCCAAATACGGCCTCAATACCAACCTCACCGACGAATTCTCACAGAAGAGTTTGGAGAAATCTGAAAATGACTATTACAAGTCCTGGCTGGAGCAGAACGGGGAGTTGGAAGTGTCTTTGTTAAAAGCTAACCAACCCAAAAAACCCAGAATTTTACACAACCAAAAATCTGAGGTGGAACTCATACCGAAGATGAAAGAGAGTGTTGCCAGCAAAGAGATTCTCCCGAAAGTCGGGGAGAAAACACAGATCAGGCGACGCGGTAGGCCGCCTATTTTTAAAGATAAAAATGTCGATATAGGGGAGTCGGTTTTGAAATCGGATTTGGATCAGTTTTTGGAGGGGAAAGAGATTAGCTCGTCAGGGTTGTCGCGCAAGGACTTGGAGAGGGTTATGATGGGGAAGTTCAACCCTAACAGACGGTACTCGAACGAAGCGATGTGGGCAGCCCTGATGGACGTCAAAAAAGGTGGAAGTATTTACAGGTAAGATGTTTTAACTAACTCTCTGATAATGTAACGACCAGGTTTGAACCCACGACCTTTGGATCATGATACGGGTGATAAGTGCCAGTTCCAGTCCTATCCCCAGTGCGAGAAGAACTGACAAGAAACTCGCTGAACCCTAGCGCTTTTTTTGTGAAATTAGTAATATCTCCTCTGACTATCCTCAAAGATCTAAGTACCTATCTAAAGATCTGAAGAGATATCTACCGAGCCTGGGGATTTCAGCTATGATCATATTCTTTTTGTCTTAATGCAATGACTGTGGGCTAAGTTAGATACTGCTAACAAAATTCTAAACAATAAAAAAATGTACGGATTGATTCAAAAACTTCCTGTTTTCCGTCGATTTAACAACAAATTTCCGTTCCAGGGCTGCGCAGACGCACAAAGTCCCGCGCAAGTCGCTCCGCAACTGGATGAAGCGGTGCCACATCAAATCCTCCTTCCCCATGCCGCAGCAACTCAAGCAGTTCGTGGAGAACAGCAAGAAACAGAAAGAGTTCAAACTGGACTTCCCGGAAGCGAGCTACGAGAAGGCGGAGGAAATGACGTCATTCGACGGTGACATCGAGTTCGGGAAACACTTCCTGTTCAATTCTAATGTTTCCAGCGACGAGAGCGGGAAAAATGAGGAAAATAAAAACGGGGAGGATGGAGATGGCAACACTGATAATACCGTTCTCGATATGTCGTTGCACGAATAAGTTATGTTATTACTCGTAATTGGGCCTTTATAAAGCCGGCTCCACACGCTTGGCAAACGAACACGGACCTGTTGGCGAGTGTTTGTGTTTGAAGTTAAACTTCTTTGCACGCTTGGGGAGTATGCTGGTGAATGCGTGAGAGCTTTACGAAAAGGGTGATCGGGTGAGGCGAACGGAAGTTGAGAGGGAGATATAAGTTATTGAAAAGAGAGAGAGAGAGAGAGTTACGTTTCGTATATTACTGTAGGGGCAAGAGAGAGGTGCGAGCACACATTTTTATTCTCTCTTTCTCTCATAGCCAGTTACGTTTCTCATAGCCAGTTACGCGATAAATACCCGTTCAATACTAATAATAATCCAAAATACTTAGCACGTTCGCCAAGCTTGAGGACGCTTGCTTGTTGGATGTTTGTTTTTGGCATTTGCAACAAACACCAAGCATGTGGAGCGGGCTTTAAGGGTGTAGATGGCCCACGGTCCAGGGCTAGCCATTCTGACCCGCCCTCACAGCACCTGACGCTAAATCTTATAATATAAGTTTAATAAGCAGTGATCGGAGTCGGGTGAGCTAATATACCTAAACTTCAAAGAACAGTGACAAAAGTGGAGACTTCCTTAAAACTATTTTTTTTCCGGGTTCGAAATATTACCTAAGTGTACTTAACTAAAATTAATACAGTTAAAGAATGATCGAATTAATTACTATTATCTGTTTCTTAAGAAAAATCACGATTTTTATTGAAGTCTATTAGTAAGGAAAGAGAATTTAATCAGTTTTCTGTATTAATAAAACTAAGAAATATCTTGAAACCCGGAAAAAAAGATTTAGTCGTAAGGAAGTCTCCACTTTTAATGTCTATCTTAGATCTATAGGTATATATTAGCTCACTAATTCCGATCACTGGTAATAAGGCCTACACAAAGTACTTACAGAATTGACTAGGTGAGGCCATATTTGGCGTATACGAACTGTTACTAAAACTGCCAAAGAATTCAAAGATTGACGCTAAATATATTAGTTATTTTATTTAAAATTGTTTCGTCAGCAATACCCAAAGAATTGCAAGGATATTTATTTGGACAACAGCGGCAACACTGACCAGTATCCCTACTATGAGTTCTTGATAGTTTACTAAAACTATTTTTGAATAGTATCCTTTCATCTTCTTCCTTTCAATTTCACTTCCATCGGAAATGTCAAGGAACTAAAATAAGGTCGATAATATCTATAACTAGCTCCCGCTCGCGGCTTTGCTCGCGTGGTATCTACATACAACATAGCCTATGTTACTCAGGGATAGTGTAGCATTCTAATGGTAAAAAAAAATTGAAATCGGACCAGTAGTTTTTGAGTTTATTCGTTACAAACAAAAATACAAAACTTTCCTCTTTATAATATTTATCTATAATTACTAATCGGCAGTCCCAGCAATGATTTTCAAATCAAGTTTTCACCTTATTTTAGTTCCTTAACATTTCCGATGGAGGTAAATGTATGAAAGGATACTATTCGAAAATAGTTTTCGTAAACTATCAAAAACTCATACTATGGGTAAGTACTGTACATCGATGCCAGTGATAGAATAGGCAATTTTTACTTAAACCAAAAATATTAAATTTCTTAAATTAAGTATTACTTAAATATTATTTATTAAATAAGTTATTTATAATGTTAGCGATAGTGGAATAACTCATTGGCCTTTTGAAAACGTGTGCTTGACCGGGACTACGTCCGGAGTATAAGAAAAGACTTGATACGAAATTTTTAGCCTTTAAATGTTTATAAATTTTATAGAAATAAGGCGTGCCTGTAGTTATTTCGTAAAATTTTTCGGTAATATGTATTTTCTAAATTAAAAAAAAAGTGTTATTGAATCAATTTACATGAAAATTTGTTTTTTTTATAAAATAATAATAATATTCTTCCAAAAATAGTTAAATTATGTTGTTATGTATAAAAAGTTGATTCTAAAAGTGCCTAAATAAAAATATTTAAAAAATAACTACAATTACACGATGAATTGAATAATTAAATTTGATTAAAATATTGCTAAATTATTCATAATATGAATGTACTTAAATTAAACTCCATTTGCGGCATCGAATAATTTGATTATGTCATTGAATAATATTCAAATTTGTATACATTTGATTACTGTATTGTTTTAGATAATTATGTCATCAAAACTTGAATAATGTGAGTATTTCTCCAGTTTGTACTTAAATTTAGTTAAATTAAGCATTCGCCAGCCAGTTTCTCTATCTGTCGCTGCTAGACTCATCTGAAAAATGGTTTATTTTATTGGTACAAGCACTGGTGGTGTAGTGGTAGCCATGCCTCACGATCCGAAGGTCGTGGGTTCCAACCTAGCCGTGCACCGATGAGTTTTTCTATTCGAAAACTTATGTGCACAATGGCAGTGCTCTTAAAATTAGAACTAAAAATTCAATGGTATGTGTCATAAGTTAGTATTCTTTCTTATAAGCGGGGATGGGCTTGCAACCTGTCACGTACGCAATTCTAACTACTGTGCAAAATGTGGGAGTTTGTTAAAATATCATGTTTAGACGTGCTGACCCTCTTTAGATATCCTCAAAGATCTAAGTAACTAAAGATCTGAGGAGATATCTACCGAGTCCGGGGATTATAACAGGGTTAAAGAGTTCGTTTTAAGTGTGAGCTAGCAGCGCCGCGGTGGAAACACGTTGTTAAATGTTCGTACGGAGATGCTGGCGAATGCTTTGAATTGTGAAGTAACCCAAAGAGTCGGTTCCTAATTCTATAACCCACCACTGCATGTGCTAGGTAAAACAATTTTAAGTATCTTTTAAGCTTAAATCTACAAAAGATGCTTAATAAATTAATTTGTATTATGTAAAAAATAATATTTATGTGTAATTTTTTAGTAAATTATTTGAAAGATACTTAAAAAAATATTAAATTGGTCTTCATTTACTTAAAAACATATATTTTAGTTTTTACTAAACTACGCTACTGAAATAGGTTATATAAATATATTTGTTATATATAAATAAACCTATCTACATACGTTCCTAATATTTATACATTTACAATAAGCCACTTCGTACGTCGTGTCACTGTTTCTGTTTCGGTCACCCTAACTGCTAGGTCAATGACCCCGATAGTGTAGGGGAGGATGGTGAAAAACCAAGTGTGGAACCACTCAGTTCACATTCGTATGGTTTGAGAATGATGATCGTTTGTAAATGGGCGATTTATTTAATGAAAAAGTAAACTTTAGTTTATGATTTGTGTTACATTATTCTCCAAAATATTTTATCATAATTATACAAGGTGTTACCAGACTACTTCTGAAAACTTCAGGGGGTTAAAATACCCATCTTTAAAAACAACTTTTACTAAGAAACTAACACTGTGAGCGCGACAAAAAAACAGCTATTCCATACAAAAGTTCAATACCTACTTGGTAATTAATCTGGTAGTGCTAATGGTAGTCTTAGAAAAAGCTTTTTATTATCGATGGGTACTTTAACCCCCTGAAGTTTTCGGAAGTAGTCTGGTAACACCCTGTATAATTATAACTATAGTTTATATACAATTTTGACGCTTTTTATATAACTTGCGTGTCTCCGAATCACCGACAACTTGTCAGCTGCTCAACATTTTAGCAAAACTTTCTTATCTTAATTAAATAAATTAACTGTTAATTAAACAGTACAATAGTAACTAAGAGACAAATCATAAACTAAAGTTATACAACACGCCTCGTCTGTCAAGTGCCTATTAGCTTATAAATATACATTTATACTATATTATTATAATATTAAAATAAGCGGCTACTTAATACTTCTGGAAGTACTGAATGAAGTATAATGTTGATGCAATATTTTTTTTAATATTTATATTTAAGTTCATAAATTGAGCAATAAAAAAATTGTACTGACCTATTCGATTTATATAATATAACCAAAGAATATTATCGTTATATAAATATTTATCCAGATGTTAGATGAACTAACTTCGGGCTGAAGCCTGTATTTACTTAAATAAAATATGGCATCTACAAACATTGTTTCAGTATTTTCAGAATGGAGCTTAATATAATAAAATTTAATGTATGTAGGTATTATTTTAAAATAATTACATTATTTAAATTTAATAATTATATATTATACAGTATTAACTAATTATGTTCAATATTGTGTTGTTTGTTTAATTTCTGGTTGTACTGTTGTACTTAAATTGTAGCTAAATTATGCATAATTATAAATTATTGTGTAAAGTTTATTCATTATTGATTTAAAAAGATTTCCAATATATGAGAATGTGTACATAAACTATGAGATGGTACATTTCGGCATTCGTTATCATTCGTTGTTGTTTTTTTTATCAAAACGCCGCCCGATTAGTGTAATGATTTCTATCGATAAAATTTAAAATATAATTATTACTTTAGAAGATACTGATTGTACCAGTTTTTGCTATTATAATGAGAGTTAATAAATTATAAATCAAATTATAATGTTTTATTCAATTCATTATTAAGAACATTAATTTAATTTAAAACATAGATTAAAAATTAAAACGTACCGAAACACAAAACCTTTTTATTTCAAAAATAAACCGACCTAGATATCTTTATTTGAATTTAAAACTACTTGTATTTGCATTACTTAACTTTATTAAAATAAAAGAATATCGCATAAGTAGGTACTACCTTTTAAATAAATATCTAAAATATCTAAATATTTATTCGAACAAAAAGAGAAACCTATCGTTAATTTGAATTTCGACAAGTATTTGAGCACTATCTTTATTGTATTCACCACAATAGTTGCTTAAACGCTACAAATCAACTCGCGAGTGCGCGCGAGTCGGCACCGATTTTACCTATTTTTCCTGTCAACTCGCGCGCACATGGTAACCATAGCAGTATGGCATCCCGGGTTCCCTCGGCGTCTTTTCCTCGCTGGCCCCGCCGCCTGCAATAAGCCAGGAAAAGCGCCCGTCCCCCCCTCGCCTCTCTAACGGGCCTCCTGTCTTATTGCAGGCGTGCGGACCTCCACCGAGATCGTGACGCGCCACTTCATCGACATGGAGCACGGCATCCCGCTCAACATCCACGCGCGGCCGCGCATCGTCGGCCGCCGCCCCAACGCCATCGTCAACATCGAGACGGACGTCTTCCAAGAGAAATCCTACAAGCAGTACTCGTCGCAACATCTGAGGGACGCGCTGATAGCTGTGAAGAAGGGTTATAGCGTGTACGCCGCGTCCAACAAGTATGGAGTCCCGAGGAAGACGTTGAGGAACTGGATGGAGAAGTACGATATAAAGAGTCAGTTCTCGAAGGGGCGGCGCGGCACTCGCACCTCCACACAGATCCTTGACCCGCTGAACTTGCTGGCAGACGGCAGGGCGGAGAGGTTCGAAGGGTTGTAGGGAACGTCTGTGGGGCCGGTATCCTCCAATGCAAAGGAAATACAGATATAAAACAGGGAAGTAAGATACAAGAATAATTTCGAAATTTATTTTACTAACACAATTGTCTAATATAGCGGGTGGACAAATATCTACCCTTATCATTGGTTGTAGACAGTATTTTAGTGAAATATTAAATAAAACTACTTACAAATCTGATTAAGTCAAAATTAAAAATGAATATCACAATTATAAAATCCAAAATAAATTCCCATAACTTATTTCTTAAACTCAGAAATAGGTACATTATTTCATCCCCCAACAAATTCTAATTCATATTGAAAGTGCAGTGGTCGATGTGGTCGATCGACAAGTACCTTGATAACGATTCTATTCTATAATCCCGAGTATATTATATAATGTAACGAGCATTTTATAATCCCTATATTTATAAAGTCTTGCCAAATAATTAATTTTCTAGGTATTTAATAAATAATTGTGTACTTAATAACTTAAGCGTAAGCAGTAGTTGAAAGGTAATGTAAGTTTTATAAGTTAATTTCGGTGGCATTTCAATACAGGTTGTACTTTCAGATATATTTTGAATACAAAGCCAGTTAATGTCAAAATAGCTGAATATGAATATTACAGAATTCTTGTAAAAGTGTATTTTTTGCATAAATAATTAAAATAATGGGCTCTAAAATAATTAAAAAGTTTTTTTATAGTTTTATTAAATTATATAATTATGTAACTTAAAGTGCAATTATATAATTAATTGAATATTCAGAAAAAAACTATTGAATTTCCACTGCTACGATAAAAACTAAATAATCAGCTATTTTAATATTAATATAATGATTTATTTGAGAGCCTGATGTGAGGCAATTTACAGTGTAATTAATTTGACTTACAGGGACTTAAAGTTATTTAGCCAAAGAGTTTAAAAAGTAGCCAAATCTTTAAATTAAAATAAGTGAAAAAAAAAAGAATTAAATACTTATAGTTATATGCCACAACCTGGTTTAATAATGACCTAAGTTATAATAAATTATCTATATCGATGTGTGGATTATTAACCTAAAGATAATCAAACCTGCATCTCGAGCATCTCAGCCGGCTAGTTACCGCCGCGCCTCGGCTGTCAATGTCGGTCGCCTGAGAGGGTAAAACACATACTCACACGATACGACATTACATCGTGGCACGTTGCAATGTCGCATCGTGGAAAACTACGACGCGCGTCGTAAAAAGTCACGACACTATATCGCATCGTTGTAACATTACCAATGGCACGACGCCAAGTCATGAAAACTGGCGATCAAATCTTGCACCGGTACCGCTTTTGCTGTCCATTTCTGATAGCAGTTTTCTCACGTTCGCGTCGCGCCGTGTATTGTGCCTTTAATGCGATAATTGTGTCGGGATTTTTTACGATGCGCGTCGTAGATTGCCACGACACGACGCAACGTGCCACGTTGCGTCGTATTGTGTGCATGTGTTTTGTCCAATTTTGTAGCCTAAGTATGTCTAGTCTAAACTGTCTGTAATAATACCTAAGTAATATCTTTTGTAACTAATGATTACTAAATTGGTTTTTAATGAATGAGTCAACGTGTAGTTCCTCGGTCGGCAACTTGCAATTTTATCTTTAGTTAGTTTTTGGATTTTAGATTTAAACATTTTGAATTTTGTAGACATCGAGTAGAAATATACCTATAACATGCATTATATATATTTTTTCTAACTATGTACCTATCTATGTAGGTACTATTATTAAGGTTAGGTACCTATGTAGGTACCTAAATTTAAGTTAGTCAGACACGGGGGGTGGGGGGAGAGCGAGGGGGGGGGACAGAGTAATTGTTAGATTGGAATTAAATATTTATGTTGAGTTCCTAATATTATGCCAAAAGAGTCGAATTATTTATTGTTTTATTATTTTTTCTTAATATAACATTAATTAGCTAATATTTTTTATAGAATACCTAGTTAACCTACATTATATTCAGACAAACTTAAATGTAGTTTAAAATCTACTTACCTACCACGAGCAGGATGTTTGTCAGCAGGGCTAACATGAACGAACGCCACGACAAAATGTCGTCTGTTTTGTCTCGCTCTTTTTCGTCGATAACATAGCTCCTAGGCCCGTGTATAGATAGGTAAGTGATTATAATTTAATGTATTACTAGTGCGAGTACTTACTTGTGAATGTCAGTATTTAGTTATAAAACGGGTGACTGTAATAAATTATTAATATTAAATAAATTTATATTTGTGTCGTGTGTCTGTGGTTTTATTAAAAAAAACCTTAAAACAAACAAACATTTCTACTTTAATCCCCAGGCTCGGTAGATATCTCCTCAGATCATTAGATACAGGGGCCTTATCACGAATTCATAATACATTACCGAATTAGTATTACGTAGGTACATTGTTATTTCGTACCATGACCTATGCAAATTATATTGAAGTAGTGTTACTTCATGACGTTTCTAAAACGGAATCGTTCTGGAAGACTTCATGGTAAGGCCCCTGGTAGTTTTACTCAGAAATATTTTTTTAGAGAGGAGAGTGTTAGGTATGAATGTGGTTGGACACAGGGGTAGAGCTAGGCCGAAGAAAAGATGGATGGACTGTGTGAAAGATGACATGAGTAAGAGAGGAGTGAGTGAGATGACGGATGATAGAGGGAGATGGAAAAAGATCACATGTTGTCCCGACTGTGTGAAAAAGGTGGCATGGGATCATACAAAAAAGCGCTAGGACCGAGACGAGTTTCTTGCCTGTTCTTCTCGTAGGTACTTGTGTTAGGTTGGAAATGGCACTTAGATTCACCGCATGTGATACGTTTCAAAGTGATCCTTGTGATTTTATAGAATCAATTATTTTTGAATTTAAGAAAGGAGTGAGTGAGATGTCGAATGACAGAGGGAGATGGAAGATCACATGACGTGGGAGAAGGGCAGGAAGATGATGGTAATATTGTGTATGTGTCAGATTTCGCGATATCGAACGTGCAGTGCCAGTACGACAGCGGCTCGGAGGCGGAGCCCTGCGCGCAGCCCCGCGAGCTGGCCGAGGACCACACGTACGGAGCCCGGGGCTTCGAGCCGCGCGCCTTCCTCATCCGACAGGTAGCTAGTACTAACTCGCTGTTCCCACGTTCTCACTAAAGTAAGTAAATCCTACTAATATTATAAACGCGAAAGTTTCTAAGAATATATGGATGGTGTTTGTTAATCTTTCATGCTGAAACGGCTGAACGGATCTGGATGAAATTTGGCACATAATGTCGTATATTTCATCCGGATCTGTTCAGCCGTTTCAGCATGAAAGAGTAACAAACATACCTACATCCACACACCCATATATATCCATACATTCTTACAAACTTTCGCGTTTATAATATTAGTAGGATAAATAAATAAAGAAGCGTCCGTCCGCTTGCATAAAAGAAAGCATTTAAAATATAAATGAATATAATTTATGATAGGAACTCATGGCCCGATGTCGCTCCGCCCTCCGACAGCTAACCAATTTTCAATGTAAAAACTGTCCTTTTGTGTTTTGTTTTGTCTTTTGTTATCTTATACCTTTAAACGAGCAATTCTTGTATATATATATATATATAGTCGTGGTCAACTAATTAGGGACACTCTTTGGTTAAACCGAATTGTGAATTTATTTTTTATTTTCCAACGAGTCTAAACCATATTCCATATCTCTTACATGTAAGTATAATTAGTCATTTATGTGCCCGATTATACAAACAATAACAACTTCTTAAACATTAAACCTCTTTACAGTATAGCTGATAGATTATCGTAGTGCTATTTGTTCAAATAATGCTGGCTGGCCATTTAATTAGGGACACTGAGATATTGCGTTCTATTTTCAAAATTTGAATCTCAATACTTTTTTACTTCTTCTCTTATTGTTTCGTGGTAGTTTTGGCGGCAATCCCGATATTTATTTTAAGTTTTGAAAAATATTTTGAAGAAAAATGGGTAAAAATAAAAGTTGCGATCCAACACTACGAAAAATTATCATGAAGTTTGTTGTCGAGCATGGTTGGCCATACCGAAGGATAGCAGAACATTTAAATTGTTCAAAAACTATGGTATACAATGCAGTGCAACATGTCAGACGCAATAACACAGATTTAAATGTGCCCAGAACAAAAAGATCGAGAAAAACAACTCCGCAAGAAGATAGAATGATAGCCAGGTTAGCTAAGAAAGATCCGTTTCTAGGCTCTATTTTAATTAAACACGAAGTGTTTGGGACAGACGAAAGAGCTGGTGTCTCAGCTAGGACCGTTCGACGACGTCTGGTAGAAGCAGGGTTGTTCGGAAGAGTGGCTCGCAAAGTACCGTTGTTGAAGAAAGAACATAGAAATGCTCGTTTGGCGTTTGCACGTAAATATGGACATTGGACCTACGCCCAATGGCAACATGTATTATTCTCTGACGAGACCAAGGTTAATTTGATTTCTTCAGATGGAAGGCAATACGTACGGCGTCCAGTAAAAGCGGAAATGAATCCAAGATTCACAAAAAAGCAGGTGAAACATGGCGGTGGAAACATTAAAATGTGGGGTTCATTTTCTGGACGTGGAGTGGGACCTGTGAGGAAAGTTCAGGGTAACTTAGACCAACATCAATACAAGGCAATATTGGAGGAAACGATGCTTCCCTATGCTGAGGAGCATCTCCCTATTATATGGACGTTTCAGCATGATAACGACCCAAAACATACCGCCCGTTCAGTCAAGTCGTTTCTTACCAGTCAGTCAGTATCGGTGCTAGATTGGCCAGCAAATAGCCCGGACCTTAACCCAATCGAGCACCTTTGGCACGAAATCAAGAAAAAAGTAGCCACTTATCGTATCACAACTTTAGATGAACTTAATGAAGCTTTTTGTGAGGCATGGGCAAACATTCCTGTCGAAACATGCCAGAAACTGATAATGTCTATGCCACATCGGTGTCAAGCGGTAATTACTAACAAAGGTTTTGCTACTGGGTACTGATTTTACACGTAATAAAATGGAGCTGTTAAAGATATTATAATACTGCAGATTATTAGTTTTGTTTAACTCTATTTTTCATTATAGTTTACTGTCCTTAATTAAATGTCCAGCTACAGAATTATACCTTAAAATTGAATACATGTTCAACCTTTGATATTAAATACTTTTTTCTATTTATTTATTCTTTTATTTACAGCCATTTAAAGCATAATAATCGGACCAAATTATGCAAATAATAGTTACTGAGAAATCAATAGGGTTTTATATTTGTATGTACATAACCGGTTATTGTTCTTCACTATCTTGCATGTCCCTAATTAGTTGACCACGACTGTATGTATAAATATATATAATCGGAATCTCGGAAACGCTCGGAAACGGCTCCAGCGATTTTCATGAAATGAAAACGTTTAGGTACTCTCAAAAACCGAGCAAAGCTCGGTCACCCAGGTACTAATTTATTATTATTACGTATCTCGATTACATTTTTTGTAAGAAGGATCATACAAAGCGCTAGGACCAAGACGAGCTCTTCGCCAGTTCTTCTCGTACTTGTGTTAGGTTGGAATTGGCACATAGATTCACCACATGTCAGACGTTTCAAAGTGATCCTTGTGATTTTATTGATTAAAATATTTTCCTTGCAGGCGAGCCCGCTGCAAGCGCTGGCTACCTTTCCGGAGCTGCGGCCGAAGATCATGACGATCGGGCCCGGCCTCCCCTCCGGCAGCCTCCTCCCCGTGGCCGACCAGCCCGCGCACCCGGTGCGTGCCCGGCCTCCCCCGACCACTGCAGGCCCCTTTCCACCCTCGGTCTTACGGCCGGTTTCTATATTCTATCTATCTGCGGTTTTTGGATAGGTATTTGACATAAATCATAGAAGTATGTCAAATACCTTCTTCTTCTTCTTCAATTATGGCATCTGTCTCTTATAGAACAATTTTGCCAGTGTCAAGTGTATTTTTACTAATTATTTTTATTTTTGTATGTAAAATACCTATCCAAAATACAAAAACCGCAGATAGATAGACTATAGAAACCGGCCGTTAGTCTTCTTCTTTGTTTATGGCATCTAACTCTTTTGAGATCTATTCTGCCAGTGTCAAGTGTTTATATTAGTATTGTCAATGTCACAAAGTCAGTCAAATTGTCAAGACTAAGATGGCTGTTTTATTATAAACTAGCTTCTGCCCACGGCTTCGCACGCATGGTACCTTGAAAACCAAAAAGAAATCTATCCCACAGGAACCGTACATTTTTCCGGGATACAATGTAGCCTATATGTTATTCCGAACCATAATCTAATATCTGTGCCAAATTTCATCCAAGTCCGTTCGGCCGTTTCAGCGTGAAAGAGTACCAAACATACATCCATACATCCAGACATTCTTACAAACTTTTGCGTTTATAATATTAGTAGGATTGTTCGACTTTAGAACTCATCGGTGCACGACCCACGAATGCATAATACATTACCGAATTAATATAACATTGTTATTTCGTACCATGACCTATTGTATTGAAGTAGTGTCACTTCAAGCTTCAAATGTGACGTTTCTAAAACGGAATCATTCTGGAAGATTTCGTGGTAAGGCCCCAGGTTTGAACCCACGACTATAACTCTCCAGATGTCGGGCCTGCAGCCAGAGTACAGTATCAACAAGCGCATCCGGCGCAGCGAAGTGGTGCTGCGGCAGGCAGCCGACTGCGTGAGTCGCGGGCTCACCTTCCAGACCGTGTCGGAGCAGTTCAACATCCCCATTTCCACCATCCGGTGAGTGCGCCCCCAGCGAGGGTTGGTGGATGCTATTAGTGTTAACCCCGCACGCAAAAACGACGGTATAACTTACCTATAAGTTTGACGTGTCTGTCCGTCTGTGCATCGTAGCTCCCGAACTCATGAACCGATATTGATATACCTACTTAGTTTGACGTGTCTGTCCGTCTGTGCATCGTAGCTCCCGAACTCATGAACCGATATTGATATACCTACTTAGTTTGACGTGTCTGTCCGTCTGTGCATCGTAGCTCCCGAACTCATGAACCGATATTGATATACCTACTTAGTTTTTTTTTGTTGGAAAGGTGAATTAGTCGGGAGTGTTCTTAGCTATGTTTGATGGATGGCCGCCGCCACAAAATGGCGGATTACATATTTTTTCACACCTCCTTCAATACACGAATAAAAGGGCTCGAGTAGTAGAATACTAAATACACTATGACACATTTCAAATCCAAGATGGCCGCCACCACAAAATGGCGGGCAAAATTTGTGTCAGAGGTTTTTAATTGAATCTGTTGTTTCAGTTTCTTCATGGCGCGGAAGGGCATCCTGCCGAGACGACGGCGCGGCCGGAGCACGCAGGTCAGTGACCCTTTAATAACTGTTTTTTTAATAAAAAAAGTTTTCTCTCATACATATAGGGTATATATAGGGTAGGTATAGGGGTTTTTATTTTTTAATGTTCACCATTCTCCTGTCTTTATCCCACGCGTGGGGTCGGCACATGTTTTCTTCCACTCACTCCTATCATTCGGCAACGCAGTGTTGCCAGATGAGACAAATCATATAACATTGTTTGGTGCTTAAAATTACAGTGTTCGATACAAAATTTCAGTAGGTAAACAAAAAAAAATACAGTGAATTGATTTTTGCCCGTTGAAAAATTACAGTGTTCCCATACACTGTAATTTTTTTTAGTATTACAGTGTACAGTGGATCGTGTGAAAATACCCAGTAGATCTACTGTAATTACAGTGAAATTGAAATTGAAAAAATATTTATTCAGTACAATCACAAGGATCACTTTGAAACGTCATACATGCTACGTGAATCTATGTGCCAATTCCAACCTAACCCAAGTACGAGAAGAACAGGCGAGGAACTCTTCTCGGTCCCAGCGCTTTTTTGTGTGATCCTTCTTACAATAAAAAATGTATCTGGCAACACTGATTTCAGGCGCCGCCGTCAGTGAGCCCGGAGCCCCCGTACCACATACAGCACTTCAAGCTGCCCCCCCTGGCAGGCCTGCGCCCCGACGACGACGACGACGAGCCGGCGGCCGACGCCAACTTGTGAGCCCGACCACTCACCGACCCACAAATACGTACAAATGATACATTTTTAGTATCATGACAATACTTAGGTGTACCTACAGAGAAACGGAAATTATTTTTATTTGTAAATTGTACAATTTAATTTATTTATTTTACGAACAGCTCAACAAACTTACTATAAAGTTGACCATTTCACAAGTACCTACTTAGTTTAAGTAGAATTGAGAATTATGGTTATTTTACATATTTTACATAGCTATTATTACGAGAACATGGCTATTATCATGAGAATGGTTATTATAATGAGAACATGGCTGTTATAATGAGAACATGGCTATTATCATGAGAATGGTTATTATAATGAGAACATGGCTATTATAATGAGAACATGGCTATTATAATGAGAACATGGCTATTATAATGAGAACATGACTATTATAATGAGAACATGACTATTATAATGAGAACATGGCTATTATAATGAGACTATGGCTATTATCATGAGAATGGTTATTATAATGAGAACATGGCTATTATAATGAGAACATGACTATTATAATGAGAACATGGCTATTATAATGAGACTATGGCTATTATAATGAGAACATGGCTATTATAATGAGACTATGGCTATTATAATGAGAACATGGCTATTATAATGAGAATATGGTTATTATAATGAGGTTCACTTGCAAATAACTACAATTAACAACAAACCAGCACAAATAGTTCAGCTAAGTTCGGCTTAGTCTAGACTTGGTGGCGTGATAGGATTTAGAATCTCAAATAATTTACCTAACCTAAGTGATACCCGAATAGTAAATAGTGTTGGGCTGGACTATTCATTAGTTACTGTAAAAATCAAACAATTAATGAAAGTGAGGAAGTTTGGCTGTTTATTACACTATCACAGTTTTAAGTGCCAGTAGTAATAAAATTCACCTATTATTTTCTTTAAATTTAAGTTATTGAAAGGCAATTTAGACCTAACTACTTATAAAATTGTACATAATGTAAGTACCTAGATGTCGATTATGTGGCCTTGTAGAGAAGCAGTATGTAGAAAGCGTATGTAGGTAGAATTATTAATAGACATAGCATACGGGCAGCGGATCTAGACAAACATGAAATTAGCCGCTGCGCAACGCAGCTTTTTCATACTAAATTGTCTACTGCGCATCGAAACTCCTAACTTCAAGATGGATACGCCAGCCGAACTTAAGTACTTACAGTTTATTTATTTATTAGGCAATAGCACTCACAACAAATATTAAAAACAATAATATCTAATACAATGCCGAAGCCAGATAACGTAAGAAAAGGGCAGGAAGAAGAAGTAGCTAAGCTATACTACAAAAAACTTGAGAGGTGTCAAGGGACACCCCTTCCAGGGATGGAACGAAGTTCCTTTCGATTAATTTGTGAGAGAGAGACAGACAGAGGAACATGCGCACGCCGCACGGCTTACAACTATAGCAAAAAGTGTCGTTACAACTTTTCGTGAGAATTTTTTCCTTTCACCACGCGCGTTAAGGAACTTTGTTCCAATACCTTCTTATATTATTATACCATGGAGTGTGTGCCAACTTCAGTGACGGCACTAACCTGCATTTAGATCCACTAAATTCTGATGCTGACTGTATTTGCTGTGACTTAACTACCTACTAAGTTCTTAAATCTAATAATTATTACCTACTCTCTTAAAATGTTTACGTTGAATCGTCAGTATTTGTTAACGTTTCTACATTTTGAACGTTAAAGAGCCAAGTACCTATCTTGTAGTTTCAAATTATCTTCCTTTTTTGTACCTACCTATAACTGCTCTATACCTTATTATTAGTAATAGACGGGTATTTATCGCGTTTAAATTACCTTATATTTTCCCGACGTTCAGAGTCTAGGTACCCGTGACCACGACAGCGTGCAAACCTGTCGAAACGTCGGGAAAATATAAGGTAATTTAAACGCGATAAATACCCGTCTAATACTAATAATAATGTGTTCAGATCGCGTAAGTTTAAAAGTACATATTGCTCTATACCTACTATTATTGTGTAGGAAATAGATTTTACGGCAGCTTATTAAAATATTATGTTCCTTAATTTTTAACGTTATTTACCTAATCAGTATTATTATATACCTAGTTATTTGTTTTACAACGTAGGTACCTTGTATGTATGCACCCGGTAAGAAGTTACATAAATAAAAAAGTACCAAAATTTTAATTGTAGAGGGGTTGTTGGTTAGTGACGCTGTCACAGACAGCGCGACAGACCTACGCGGATATCAAAATACTGGACTACCTCAATTGTCAACTTAATTACTTGGGTACTTAATTTGTTTGATTAATGTTCTGAGGTTTTGGAATGAGACCATTAGCGCTCAATTTTTTATTTTGCTTTATTTTTGCTTTTTGTTTCCTAATGCAAATTTGGTTTATTGGAAAAAAAAACCACCAAAATTTTTTTTTTTTTTAATAATAATAATAATAAAAAATTTGGTTTTTTTTTCCAATAAAGCCAAAGTTCGTGACTCGGATGTGAGATATGTGATTAAAGTGAAGGTTCCTTTCTGAATCGATCAGAAAAAATCCAAGAATTTTGAACAAAAGCTATTTTGCTTAAAATTGACAACTTGACTGATTCTGTGACGTTGACAACACTTATAAAAAAGTACACTTGACACTGACAACACTGTTCTGATGACATAAAAGTAAGAAGTAATTTGATGTAAATTTTTTATTTGACATTTTGGTGACCGCATTTTTTGTCCGATACGATAAGATTCGCCTGTCATGTATAGCCTTGAGTGAAGTTGAGTGAGCGTGTAAAAGGTAAGTATTTGAGGTCTATGTTAGATTGTAAAGTATGTCTGTATGGTTTGTATTATAGCTGGTGTACAGTATATAGAAACTTGGCATTTTGCCCAAGTTCACTTGCATTTTGATTGTCTAAATGCAAAGTAATGTACGACTAGTGACGTGTAACTGTGCCATCTAAGTATTATGTGCAGATTTATATATGTAAGTTCTACAGCAGTCACTCACATTCTGCTGTAGCGCTAAAGGTACGCTTACACGGGCAATTTAAATTGCTCCAGATGAAACGTATGCCACTAATTTCTCCAAATGTACCCAAAGTAATTTAATAATACACAAGACTTCTGATAGGACTAACAATTTAATAATAAAATAGATATAGGTACTTACACTTATATCCAAAATGCGAAAATAACTCTGTGTTACACAATCACGCCTAAACTACTGAACCGATTTAAAAATGAAATTTGGTAGCTACTTACAGAGATAATTTAGAGCTTGAGAAAGGAAATAGGCTATTTTTAATGAATAAGGCTGTAAGGGGTTGAAATAGGAGATGAAACAGATGAGTGACATTTTGAACTTAAAACATAGGGTAGAGCATTATTATTAGTATTAGACGGGTATTTATCGCGTTTAAATTACCTTATATTTTCCCGACGTTTCGACAGGTTTGCACGCTGTCGTGGTCACGGGTAGACGAATAAAATACCCGTTAATAAAATACCGATAAATACCCGTCTAATACTAATAATAATGTGTTCAGATCGCGTAAGTTTAAAAGTACATATAGGGTAGAGCGTTCCTAATTCTCAAGTATTGCTGATAGAATTGCCCGTGTAAGCGCACCTTTAAAGCTCTTTCTATTTTAGCTATGCATCGAGCTTACAAGTTACAGTACGCGACAATCGAACAGCACTTTTGTAAGAAATCGTCTGTTAAGCTGAAGTGTACTATGATTAGTGTTCTGAATACTAGTAAGTGTGTAGAAAAGAGAAATTAAAATATTTTCAATACTTTTTCATTGTTTTATTAAAGACTTCTAGCTCCCGCCCGCGTGGTACCTTGAAGAACAAAAACAAGTCTATCCCGCGGGAACCATACATTTTCCAGGATAAAAAGTAGCCTGTGCTATTCCAGACTATAATCTATCACTGTGTCAACTATCATCCAGATCCGTTCAGCCGTTTCAGCGTGAAAGAGTAACAAACATCTATACATATAAACTATCACGTTTATAATATTATTAGGATAAATTGTGAAAGCCTAGTGGTTGGTATTAGCCCGTCTTCCGATCCTAAGATAGTAGGTTCAAATCCTGATTGGACCAATGTATTCTTCTGATTGTAAAATGTTGTGCGCTACACCAACAGTAGAAATAAATAAAAATCTTAGTTTTCGATACTTTTATTATAATATTACATATATTTTATTAGTAAGGGAATCACTAGACGAGCCGGCGACCGCATCTGAAAAAGAATAAGATTGTTTTATTACAGTATTGAATCTAAAAAACTTTTGGTATGTTGGGGCGCAGATCCAGAGACCTAGATTTATAATAATAAATAATAATAATAATATTGTCTGGAATCCAGGTAAATTACGTTAAAGTCCTAAATAGAAACAAAAACACTTGCACGACTGTAATCCCACATATTTTACTCAGTAGTTAGTATTCCGTATGTGACAGGTTGTAAGTCCATCGCCGCTTAAAAGAACACTAACTTATGTATGACACACTGACTACCCTCTATAGAAATTCTCAAGGATTTAAGTAACTAGAGATCTGAGATGTCTACAGAGCCTGGGGATTACAGTCGTGCGAGTGTTTTTTTTTATTGTAGTAAGCTCCGACGTCGTCGAGTAACCGGTTACCGGCGGTCAGCTTGCACGGGGGGTTAGTTACCAGGTGGCCAGCATGCACCGGGGGACAGTTACCAGGCGGCCAGCATGCACCGGGGGACAGTTACCAGGCGGTCAGCAGGTCGGGCGCGCGGCGCGCCAGCAGCTCGGCGGCGCCGCCCACGGCCGCGCACCACGCCTGCAGGCGCGCGGCCAGCATGCACCGGGGGACAGTTACCAGGCGGTCAGCATGCACCGGGGGACAGTTACCAGGCGGTCAGCAGGTCGGGCGCGCGGCGCGCCAGCAGCTCGGCGGCGCCGCCCACGGCCGCGCACCACGCCTGCAGGCGCGCGGCCAGCATGCACCGGGGGACAGTTACCAGGCGGTCAGCATGCACCGGGGGACAGTTACCAGGCGGTCAGCAGGTCGGGCGCGCGGCGCGCCAGCAGCTCGGCGGCGCCGCCCACGGCCGCGCACCACGCCTGCAGGCGCGCGGCCAGCATGCACCGGGGGACAGTTACCAGGCGGTCAGCAGGTCGGGCGCGCGGCGCGCCAGCAGCTCGGCGGCGCCGCCCACGGCCGCGCACCACGCCTGCAGGCGCGCGGCCAGCATGCACCGGGGGACAGTTACCAGGCGGTCAGCATGCACCGGGGGACAGTTACCAGGCGGTCAGCAGGTCGGGCGCGCGGCGCGCCAGCAGCTCGGCGGCGCCGCCCACGGCCGCGCACCACGCCTGCAGGCGCGCGGCCAGCATGCACCGGGGGACAGTTACCAGGCGGTCAGCATGCACCGGGGGACAGTTACCAGGCGGTCAGCAGGTCGGGCGCGCGGCGCGCCAGCAGCTCGGCGGCGCCGCCCACGGCCGCGCACCACGCCTGCAGGCGCGCGGCCAGCATGCACCGGGGGACAGTTACCAGGCGGTCAGCATGCACCGGGGGACAGTTACCAGGCGGTCAGCAGGTCGGGCGCGCGGCGCGCCAGCAGCTCGGCGGCGCCGCCCACGGCCGCGCACCACGCCTGCAGGCGCGCGGCCAGCATGCACCGGGGGACAGTTACCAGGCGGTCAGCATGCACCGGGGGACAGTTACCAGGCGGTCAGCAGGTCGGGCGCGCGGCGCGCCAGCAGCTCGGCGGCGCCGCCCACGGCCGCGCACCACGCCTGCAGGCGCGCGGCCAGCATGCACCGGGGGACAGTTACCAGGCGGTCAGCATGCACCGGGGGACAGTTACCAGGCGGTCAGCAGGTCGGGCGCGCGGCGCGCCAGCAGCTCGGCGGCGCCGCCCACGGCCGCGCACCACGCCTGCAGGCGCGCGGCCAGCATGCACCGGGGGACAGTTACCAGGCGGTCAGCATGCACCGGGGGACAGTTACCAGGCGGTCAGCAGGTCGGGCGCGCGGCGCGCCAGCAGCTCGGCGGCGCCGCCCACGGCCGCGCACCACGCCTGCAGGCGCGCGGCCAGCATGCACCGGGGGACAGTTACCAGGCGGTCAGCATGCACCGGGGGACAGTTACCAGGCGGTCAGCAGGTCGGGCGCGCGGCGCGCCAGCAGCTCGGCGGCGCCGCCCACGGCCGCGCACCACGCCTGCAGGCGCGCGGCCAGCATGCACCGGGGGACAGTTACCAGGCGGTCAGCATGCACCGGGGGACAGTTACCAGGCGGTCAGCAGGTCGGGCGCGCGGCGCGCCAGCAGCTCGGCGGCGCCGCCCACGGCCGCGCACCACGCCTGCAGGCGCGCGGCCAGCATGCACCGGGGGACAGTTACCAGGCGGTCAGCATGCACCGGGGGACAGTTACCAGGCGGTCAGCAGGTCGGGCGCGCGGCGCGCCAGCAGCTCGGCGGCGCCGCCCACGGCCGCGCACCACGCCTGCAGGCGCGCGGCCAGCATGCACCGGGGGACAGTTACCAGGCGGTCAGCATGCACCGGGGGACAGTTACCAGGCGGTCAGCAGGTCGGGCGCGCGGCGCGCCAGCAGCTCGGCGGCGCCGCCCACGGCCGCGCACCACGCCTGCAGGCGCGCGGCCAGCATGCACCGGGGGACAGTTACCAGGCGGTCAGCATGCACCGGGGGACAGTTACCAGGCGGTCAGCAGGTCGGGCGCGCGGCGCGCCAGCAGCTCGGCGGCGCCGCCCACGGCCGCGCACCACGCCTGCAGGCGCGCGGCCAGCATGCACCGGGGGACAGTTACCAGGCGGTCAGCATGCACCGGGGGACAGTTACCAGGCGGTCAGCATGCACCGGGGGACAGTTACCAGGCGGTCAGCATGCACCGGGGGACAGTTACCAGGCGGTCAGCATGCACCGGGGGACAGTTACCAGGCGGTCAGCAGGTCGGGCGCGCGGCGCGCCAGCAGCTCGGCGGCGCCGCCCACGGCCGCGCACCACGCCTGCAGGCGCGCGGCCAGCATGCACCGGGGGACAGTTACCAGGCGGTCAGCATGCACCGGGGGACAGTTACCAGGCGGTCAGCAGGTCGGGCGCGCGGCGCGCCAGCAGCTCGGCGGCGCCGCCCACGGCCGCGCACCACGCCTGCAGGCGCGCGGCCAGCATGCACCGGGGGACAGTTACCAGGCGGTCAGCATGCACCGGGGGACAGTTACCAGGCGGTCAGCAGGTCGGGCGCGCGGCGCGCCAGCAGCTCGGCGGCGCCGCCCACGGCCGCGCACCACGCCTGCAGGCGCGCGGCCAGCATGCACCGGGGGACAGTTACCAGGCGGTCAGCATGCACCGGGGGACAGTTACCAGGCGGTCAGCAGGTCGGGCGCGCGGCGCGCCAGCAGCTCGGCGGCGCCGCCCACGGCCGCGCACCACGCCTGCAGGCGCGCGGCCAGCATGCACCGGGGGACAGTTACCAGGCGGTCAGCAGGTCGGGCGCGCGGCGCGCCAGCAGCTCGGCGGCGCCGCCCACGGCCGCGCACCACGCCTGCAGGCGCGCGGCCAGCATGCACCGGGGGACAGTTACCAGGCGGTCAGCATGCACCGGGGGACAGTTACCAGGCGGTCAGCAGGTCGGGCGCGCGGCGCGCCAGCAGCTCGGCGGCGCCGCCCACGGCCGCGCACCACGCCTGCAGGCGCGCGGCCAGCATGCACCGGGGGACAGTTACCAGGCGGTCAGCAGGTCGGGCGCGCGGCGCGCCAGCAGCTCGGCGGCGCCGCCCACGGCCGCGCACCACGCCTGCAGGCGCGCGGCCAGCATGCACCGGGGGACAGTTACCAGGCGGTCAGCAGGTCGGGCGCGCGGCGCGCCAGCAGCTCGGCGGCGCCGCCCACGGCCGCGCACCACGCCTGCAGGCGCGCGGCCAGCATGCACCGGGGGACAGTTACCAGGCGGTCAGCATGCACCGGGGGACAGTTACCAGGCGGTCAGCAGGTCGGGCGCGCGGCGCGCCAGCAGCTCGGCGGCGCCGCCCACGGCCGCGCACCACGCCTGCAGGCGCGCGGCCAGCATGCACCGGGGGACAGTTACCAGGCGGTCAGCATGCACCGGGGGACAGTTACCAGGCGGTCAGCAGGTCGGGCGCGCGGCGCGCCAGCAGCTCGGCGGCGCCGCCCACGGCCGCGCACCACGCCTGCAGGCGCGCGGCCAGGGCGCTGGCGCCGGCGCGGGGCAGCGCGCGCGGCCGCACCCACGAGATGTACGCCACCTGCGACACCTGCGCACCCGAGTACATCACATCACCACTGGACGACCGGCGGTCGACGGTGACGTTGAACATCGCTCCGGAATTATTATTTTTTTTTTTTGTAGGAAAACCGACAGCTTTTACGATAAAATTAATTACTGCATCGTGCTAGATAGCCGATGAAAGGTTCTCACGGATAGGTCATCGATCCATCGATCATCCGAATCGGTAAAATGTAAGTTTTTACTACTTATAAAAGAGGGGAAGACCCGTGTAGTGAATCATAATTATCACTAACTTTTCAATGAATAATGTCATTTTGTCTAGATGTCATCATGTTTTCAGAGGGAGAGTTTATGTTCTGTAGGAGGTATCACAGCCGGAATGTGGAGTTCTAGCTGTCATTATGCAGTAAGTCACCTGGTCGATGTGGCCGCGGACCAGTTTCTCGGCGAGCGCCTTCATCACCAAGAGTTCCACCTCGTCGGCCGGGATGCGCGCCTCGCGAGCTATCTCGCTGAACGTCAGCTTACGCTGCGCCGTCGTCTTGTTGAACGCCATCTGAAACATATTATTATATGGTCAGCAGGCGGTTACTAGATGCTCAGCGTAAGTTACTCAATAAGCATTTAGTTATTTAGGTCAATTACAGTTACTAGATGGTCAGCAATGAGTTACTAGATGCTCAGCGTCAATTACTCAATAAGCATTTAGTTATTTAGGTCAATGACAGTTACTAGATAGTCAGCAATGAGTTACTAGATGATCAGCAGCTAGTTACTTTACGGTCAGCGTCAGTTACTAGATAGTCAGCAATGAGTTACTAAATAGTCAAGAATGAGTTACTAGATGGTCAGCAGCTAGTTAGTCCACGGTCAGCGTCAGTCACCGGTCGGCAGCGTGCAGCGTACCTGGATGAGGCACAGCAGCGCGATCTTGGTGCGGATCTCGGTGTGCGCGCGGCGCAGGTCGGGGTGCGCGGCGAGGCGCTCGTACCGCGTGACGTCACCCGCCGCCGCCGCCGCCAGCGCCTCGCCCGCCCACGCGTCGCTCGTGCCGGCCAGCGCCTGCACCACGGGGTGCGCCAGCTGCAAGCGGAGGCCGTGAGCACTGCACGTGACGCACTGCACGTGTGACTCACTGGACGTGTCTTACTGCACGTGTGACTCTCTGCACGTGTCTTACTGCACGTGTGACTCACTGGACTTGTGCCGGATATGGTTGGACATGCTCACGACTGTAATCCCCAGGCTCGGTAGATATCTCCTCTACACATTATGTATGACAATGTTCAACGAACTAACTAGAAATCTAGCAAAATTAATTCTCAGAAGTAGGTATAGGTACTCATCGTATATTTTTTGCTCGATGAAATTGTTAGTCTTCAGTTTCAATGTTTTATAGAAATAAATTATCTTATGTTATGTTATGTTATGTGACTCACGAGCTCGTCCAGGTCGTACACGTCGGGCGCGATGAGCGCGGCGAGCGCGAGCGCGAGCGCCACGCGGCGCCGCTCGGCCGCCGGCAGGGCTGCGCCCCCGTCCGCCACGCCCACGTAGCGCAGCGCCGACCGGTAGTACTTGGACATGGGGCCCCGCACTCTGCAACACGATCACATCACATTGTCCCAGTGTTGCCATATGAGGCAAATTATATTACAGTGTTTGGTGCTCAAAATTACAGTGTTCGATACATAATTACAGTAAAAGTAAAAATTAAATCCAGTGAATTGATTTTTGCCCGTTGAAAAATTACAGTGTTCCCGTCCACTGTAATTTTTTTAGTATTACAGTGTACAGTGGATCGTGTGAAAATACAGTAGATCTGCTGTAATTACAGTGTATCTGGCAACACTGCATTATCTTCACATTCTCACATTATCACAGTAGACAGTTTTACAGACAATAGACAAGAGGGCCAAGTGACTATTGTCATTTAGCTAAACAAATGTGACTTCTAACATCATAAATGTCACTTTTGACATAACACATGTCATTTGACTGCTCATGCTTGGTGACAGGTGGGATAGTAGGTAGGTACTGACTGAGAAAGAGTCTGTCGTCATGAGAACACTGCATATAAATATCTTATACCTTTAAACGAGCAATCTATATCTATATAAGAGCTTAACCTGACTGACTGACTGATTCATCATCGCCCAGCCGAAACCGCTAAAGCTAGAAAGCTGAAATTTGGAAAGTGGTTTCCTTTTATAAGAAAACCACTCACTAAGGCGGGATTTTTGGAAATTCCACCTCTAAGGGGGTGAAAAAGGGTGAAAACGTTGGTATGAAACTTTTTAACGCGTGGAGCGATTTTCATGAAACTTTGTTTGTACTTTGTAAATGCAAAATGAATGGATACGCGTTTCAGGATTTTTCAATATAACCATCAAAAAGGGGTCAAATGTGGGGTCTGTTTTTGTATGGGAACTTTTTAACGGGTGGCGCGATTGGCCTGAAACTTTGTGTACTGTAAATGCAAAACGAATGGACACGTGTTTCAGGATTTTTCAAAATAACCTTCAAAAAGGGGTCAAATGTGGGGTCAATGTTTTTCAACTTTCAAACTTTCAACGGGTGGTGCGATTGTTCTGAAACTTTGTTTGTGTACTGTAAATACAAAATGAACGGACACGTCGTGTTTCAGGATATTTCAATATAACCTTGAAAAAGGGGTCAAATTTGGGGTCAATGTTCGTATGGGATCTTTTTAACCTGGTGCGATTGGTCTGAAACTTTTTTTCTTGTTTCAGGATTTTTCAATAAAACCTTTAAAAGGGGGTCAAATGGGGGGGGTCAATGTTTGTATGGGAACTTTTCAATGGGTGGTGCGATTGGTCTTAATTTTGGTTTGGATACTTTAAATGCAAAATAAATGGAAACGTATTCCTGGATATTTCAAAATAGCCCTCTAAAACGGGTAAAATTGGGTGTCAAAGTTATTTAGGAGATTTTTTTATTAGGGTGATTTGTTTGAAACTCAGTTAAGTTAGATACCTACTTTAAGTGAACAAAGTCGCGGGCGGGACAGCTAGTTCTTGTATATTATATAATATATGTGTATATATATACTCATATATAATTGGAATCTCGGAAACGGCTCCAGCGATTTACATGAAATTTTGTATGCAGAGGGTTTCGGGGGCGATAAATCGATCTAGCTAAGTTTCATTTTTAGAAAACGTCGTTTACCAATAAAAAAACACCGAGCAATGCTCGGTCACCCAGGTACTTATATTTATAACTAAAAGGTGACTGACTGACATAGTGATATATCAACGCACAGCCCAAACCACTGGACGGATCGGGCTGACATTTGGCATGCAGGTAGATGTTATGACGTAGGCATCCGCTAAGAAAGGATTTTGATTAATTCTACCCCAAGGGGATAAAATAGGGGATGAAAGTTTGTATGAAACTGTCAATTTTAAACCGATCGGGCTGAGACTTTGCTGTATTTAACTAATGGCCATGGGACATTCTAATTCCTTTGTGTGCAGTAAATGTAAGCCAACCTGTAGTACTCCGAAGCTAGTTTGTAGAACTTGCCGTGCACGGGGGTGACTCCGTCCGCGTCCTCCAGCGAGCCCTCCAGCTGCTCGATGATCTTCTCCGTGGAGTCCAGGTCGTTCAGCGTCTCCAGGTATATCTGACCTTGGAGAACCTGGCGATTTGGACATTTTCTATACATGATCACAACTGTAATCCCCGGGCTCGGTAGATATCTCCTCAAATCTTTAGTTACATAGATCTTAGAGAATATCTAAAGGGGGTAGTCAGAGGCAAGTCCAAACATGACATTTGGTACATGCTCACATTTTGCACAGTAGTTAGTATTCCGTACGTGACAGGTTGCAAGCTCGTCGCCGCTTATAAGAATACTAACCTATGACGCAAACCTTCGAATTTTTGGTTCTAGGGTATGCTAAATTAAATCCTACTATTATTATAAACGCGAAAGTTTGTAAGAATGTATGAATGTATGTTTGTTACTCTTTCACGCTGAAACGTCTGAATCGACCTGGTTGAAATTTGGCACAACATATGTAAAATGTATGGTTCCTGTGGAATAGATTCGTTTTTTTTTCTAGGCATGACACGGGCGAAGCCGTGGGCGGAGGCTAGTTTATATTATAAATGCAAAAAACTTCTTTTTATATTATAAATGCAAAAAGCTTTATGGCTGGATCGATTTGCCTGATTTTTGTCATCATTTCTCCACCCTTAGCCCAGTGGTGGGGTCCGTTTAACAGGTTATTTTCTTTCTCTACTCTCCCTTATCATCCATCATCTCAGTACTAACTATACTCATCTTTCATAAATAAATAAATAAATAAATAAATAAATAAATAAATAATGCTGGACAATCCACACAGCATCATCTAGCCCCAAAGTAAGCTACTCAAAGCTTGTGTTATGGGTACTAGATAACTGATATATTTAATACATGATATAGGTACATAGATACATAGATATTTTTTATTATACATACACACCCAGACCAACGGAACAAATTTCTGCAGATCGTACACAAATTTGTTCCAAGGCGGGAATCGAACCCGCAACCTCTTGCGTCACACAGTCCATCCATTTTTTATTAGGCTAACTTTTACCTTCACTTTTATCCACATTCAAAGACATCACCAAAATGATCATCTTATACTCATCAGATAATACCCTGGTTTTATAATAATAATAAATATTGTTGGACATTTCACACAACGCCATCTAGCCCCAAACAAAGCAAAGCTATGGGTACCATGTAGTACTATGGGTAGTAGTACATGTAGTACTATGGGAACCAGATAACTGATAGACTAATTATTTACTTCTTTTTGGTAAATACATAGTAACACCCAGACACAGAACAAACATCTGCTTTCAACTTGTGTTACCTAAGTTACTTTATCCCAGAAAATACCTTTAAGGAGATGAAAAAGAGGGTGTAACCACATAATAACAGGTATTGTGGCTTGTCTATACATACTAACATTATAAAGAGGAAGGATTTGATTGTTTGTTTGTTTGCATTGAATAGGCTCCGAAACTACTAGACCGATTACAAAAATTCTTTCACCAATGTGTAGTGAACTATCAGGATAAACATATTTATGCTATATTTTATGTCGGCACTTCGCGGGCGACGCCGCGAGCGGAAGCTAGTAGTCAAAAAAAGGTTTACCTTGCAAAGTGCCAATGCTTCATCATTCATCTTGATCTTCGTTTCGATCTTCTCCAGGAATGTAATGGCTTCCCTCTTGTCTCCATACTGGGTTATGATAATAGACACTATTTCCACCAACGACAGCGGATTTATTCTAGAAACATAAGATCAAATACATGATCACGACTGTTATCCTTACCTTGGTAGACTGCAGATCTCAAAGGGGAGTAGTCAGAGGCACGACCAGACATTACATTTGGTACATGCTCACGTTAATTAGATATTATTTCGACTGTGTAATATGTAAAATGTTGGTACAATAAATTGTGTAAAATCATTGACTCACTTGTTTTCAAACACGGTTAGAAAGTTCCCATATAGCTGAATGAGGTTGTCTCCGGTCTGCAGCGAAGGGAGCTTTACGAAATCCTTCAGTTTCAGCGTAAGTTGGTGCCATAGTCTGAACAACACACAAAACAACAGGTTAGGTCTATACTAATGTTATAAAGAGGAAAGTTTTGTATTTTTGTTTGTAACGAATAAACTCAAAAACTACTAATCCGATTTCAAAAATTCTTTCATCGATAAAATGCTACATTATCCCTGAGTAACTTAAACAATATTTTATACATTATGTATAGGTACCTCGCGAGCAAAGCCGCGAGAGAAAGCTAGTGTAATATAGGATGACATAGCTAAGTTTGTGAAAGGAATGAAGGATCTTACTTTTTATTGTAGAGCTCTTCGAGCTTCGCCCAGTCCGCGGCCAGGTCGGGCTCGGCCGCCTGCTTCTTCGATAGGAAATCATTTACATCGATCACTGCGAACTTCACCGATGTTGAAGCCATCTTTCAAATTTCTATTGTAATTGTGTGAAGTCAGCAGCGCGGCGTCGTCTTCGTCTCGTCACTCACCACAGATTATTAAATGTACAGTATAGAGTGAAGTTAGCGTTTAGTAACGCCATCTACCGACAAGTAGTATATTTTCTATCACTTGAGTAGCGACATCTGTTGTTAGGTAGAATATTAATTCAATTAGTTTTAATAGGTGACGAAAGATGGCAGTAATTCAATTTCCTCCGACACCGACGCTAGATTAGTGTTGTTACTATCTTGGCCAGGGCCGCGCCGACCCCCCACAGCGCCTGTGTGCGAAACCTATGAAGCGCTTCTTTTTTTCACGAATCTTCATGTTTCAACTTAGGTACCTATGTGTCGCTAGATACGGCAAACATTTTAAATTTGGTCTATCAAAGTGATGTACATTTTTTAGGTTTTGTGTAAGTATATCAAAAATAATTTCGATGGCGGCGCCTCTATTGTCTTGGCGCCTGTGTGCGCCGCACACTTCGCACATAGGGGCGGCTCGGCCCTGATCTTGGCTAAGCTAATTCTATGTAGAATAAATCCCATCAAAAACATAAATGTGAAATGATAGCCAAGTTCAATAAGTATGCTTTAGTTCTTATAGTTTAGCATCTTATAATTTAGTATATTATATTGAAGCCTAAGGTCTAACTTGGCTAGTTCTTATATACGAATTACCTACCTACCTATTATTAACTACTTAACTGTTTCGCTAGTTCGCTAGTAAAAATTTGACTTGATGGTAGACATCAAGTCAAATTTTTAGAAGAATAAAATAAGAACTTGGGAAGGCTACCTATACCTAATATAATTCGTACTCTTAAGAAAACTAGCCAAGTCAGACCTTAGGCTTCAATATAATATCCTAAATTATAAGATGAAATGATATTTTAAAGTTCTTAAAAATATTTCATATTGTTATAAATAAGTTTCAAGACTGACTATTGTACTTGGCACCCGTTTAGATCTCACTTCTTTTGTCGCTGAAGTCAACGACTAAAGCATACCTACTTATTGAACTTGGCTCTCATTTCACATTTATGTTTTTGATGGGATATCATTACTTTTTGTACAGAACTTATTAGTAAGTAAGTACTTATTCTTATATTATTATACTTATACATCTACGTGCATGGACGGCTGAAACTATTGGCACATTGTATACATACCTAAGTAGGTAGATCCGACACACTATAATCTTTGCTCTTACTTATATTATAGGCGCTATAAGAGTTCCTAAGAGAATGAATTAATTGAAAAATTATAATAAAAATATATAAATTTACTAGTTTCTGATTTTTTCCTTTGTATTCACCCAACCACCTACCTGGATGCCAAATTTGAACTTTCTAAGTTATCTGGAACTGGGTTAGAATTAACGTCTATAGGTCAGTCAGTGATAAATATTAGGATTTTTGGATGTTAATATCTAAATAACCGTTTCGAGGTGTGATTATGAAATTTGGTGTACTTACTTAGGTCGCAAATATCAATAGATGAGCCAAATTTGACATGTTTACGTGAAATAGTTTTGGAGTTATGAGGGGGTGAAAACTGGCTCCAAATGGTTCGTGTAATATTACACACGGTGCGCGGTTCGCCAGCTTGAACTTGGCTTGACACGCTACCGCGTGTCTAGATAAAACGACCATCATTCTCCTGCCCTTATCCCACGCTAGGTGGGGTCGGCACAACAAATAAAACAACCATAATCATTTAAATATATATATTTCTATAGAAATCTGTTACGTATATTTTACATAAATAATCTCGGGCGCGGTCACCGCTCAATTAAATACACGATTTCGAAACATCCGAAAACGCATCAACAATTTCTTTGGTTAAAATTAAGATTCAATTATGATAAAAAATATGGATAATACTAAAAATGATCAACGAAATAATATACAAAATTAAATACAAACACAACAAATGCCTGAGCAAGTAGCCGGCTGCCTGTGGATATCTAACACAAAGGAAGTTTTCCCAATATTTAAAAACAACATTCAGAGGGTCTACCATGAGTTTTCACAATCTACACTCGCTAGCGACTGTAGTTAAAAAAATGTATGAAAACTTGGTACAGCGCCTCTAGCGGATAGTTGGGTACTAAACCCTCACGTAGCTAACTATCCCACGTCACAGCGTACTACAGCGACTGTAGTTTGCGCTCATTAATTTGCTTAGAATTCGGTACCATGAGTAACAAATTTGACAGATGTCATAGTAACGTACTATTACTACTGTAGTAACGTCAGCCGATCTAAATGCGACAACTCATGGTAGACGTACAGGTTCTTTGTTTGTACCGTGACGTGTTTGAGTCGGTAATATAACATTACTATCAGTAAGTAACGATTTTACCATCGAGGTAACATTTTCGAGACAAAAATTGTCAAATGTATCAGATCTAAAATTGCTGCCAACATTTATAGCTGTTTACTAATTAAAATAGTTATAAATAAGACTAGTTTTTATTGTATGGTATTTAAACAATATAAACCTAACAAAGTTCTATGCCAATTGTATTACGAGTATAATTCATTGTATTGTAACTTTCTTTCCCGAGACATTCTGTAGGCTATTTATTTCCTTGGCTTTCATAGAGATTCATTAGGTTACAAACAAAACAAAAAGTTACTTTCAAATTTGTAATATTAGTATGGATATAATAGAGAAGTGATAAACAAAAGATAGCTATGTCCAGCAGTAGCCTTAAGCAGGTTGTGAATGATGACTTTTAAATAAATAATAAATTTTCAAAAGTTGACCATAGAACTTTGCAAGGTTTACCATAATGATTGCGAAATTCTTGTAAAGTTTTGTCTGATTGCCAAGAATTGGTTAACACTTTGTAAGATTTACAATTGGTACTTGTTTCAATAAGGTTCGCAGGTTCAAACCCATCTCGTGCAAACATTTTGGGCAACATTGAAGACAAATGGAGCGAAATCAAGCAAAATGCTTATTACAGATAAACAATGGTAAATGTAGGCTCTATCTAATAAATAATTCTACCAATATAACTAGATTGTCCGAAAGTTAGAACAATAATTTATGGACTCCAGGACAATCTATTATATTTATTATAAGTAATTTATCAACAAAAAAATTAAGCATTAAACTGAATTTCTAAAATGGCCATCTTTAAACTTAACAAACCGTACTGCCATATTTCTGTCAATGTCACTTTGACATTTGCCATCTGTCACTGTCACTTCGACATCCAAAATTACAATTCGATTTCGAATTGCAACTTTCAAACAAATTTCCGTGTAAATGCTTTCAAAAATTTGACAATACGGTGAAAATAAATAAAGTTAATTTAATTAATGTTTATAACTATTACGATCTAAGTAGGTGTGTATAATTAGCTAGCTACGTTCACCACCTGTTTTGATCGGAAGCGATTGTCAAATGCGTCAGAGTTCAATTATTTTTACCGTTTTCAAAACTAACATTTTGCAATAGCGAAACGCCACTTTTATAATATACTAGCTGACCCGCGCGCGAGTAAGTAATATACGTTTTTTTACCTTTTAAACCTTCCCTAGACCTCTAGACCAAGATAAGATAAATCCGTTTAGCCGTTCTCGAGTTTTAGCGAGACTAACGAACGAATTCATTTTTATATATATATAGATATAGATATAGCCATTGCACGCAAAAAAACTAAGCACTAGGACCAGCGAGTTTCTAGTGAGTTCTTCTCGCACTGGGGATAGGACTGGAATTGGCACCTAGACTCAATATGTAAGACGATTCAAAATGATCCCTGAGATTTTACTGAATAAATATATTTTCATTTGATTTGACTTCAAGGGAAATATCCGGAAAACTTGACACCAAATTTCACACATCCAAACTCCTTCATGGATTTCCCTAAAATGTATTAATGTCCACTTTATCCTCTCGACATTTGGTTTTAAATTGCCATGTAACGTGTAGATAGCATAAGTGAATTTTTGATATAATTTTGACAAGCCCCGCCTACCACAGCACATTTTTTGTGAAGTCATTTTGTAGCTCAAAGAATGCTTCCATGTATTTGCCGTTCACCGATAAAGCTGATATCATGACGTTTAAGAATACGACTGAAGATCCAAATGCTTGAGATTATTTCAAATAGCTAAAAGTGGCGTTTTAGTATAAAGCAATTATTATGTAAATAAATGTGCTAGTTAAAAAACGGTAAAAAAATATTCAATGTACTTTCTGTCCATATAAAATTATTCATTTAAATATGTACGAATTTCATAACATTATTAATTATATTACTATAATATTGCAGATTCAACAACCGAATAACGTTATAATTTAATATATTAATATAAGCTTTAATACACTCTTATTTATTTACAGTGAGGACGTATTTTTAATTAAATATATTTTTACCTAGACTTCTGCGAAGCGACTCAAAGATATTCAACATATAATTAGTCTCAATATAAAGACTTATTAGTGCATTGAGCCTTTAAGGCATATTATCTTTGAACCACTGTGGTTCGATAGACGCAAAGTAATTAAGGTAATTTATGACCCACGGTTCCATATGAACCATTGAATTTGCCCCATTAATGGTGCACACGCAACTGCTTATTTATATTTGCATCATTAAAATTGAGAGAACTACTCAACCTTGCTTTCCCCATGTAGATAAAATCAATAAAAAAATTATTTGTTTAGCATTTGTTTTCTAACATAGTTTTGTTAAATATAATGTCTAGAAATTAACAGTATGTCCGTTCCATATGCACCATTGATGGTGCAAACGTAACTAAACAGTTGCGTCTGCACCATTAATGGGGCAAATGAATGGTGCAAATGTAACCGTGGGATTTGTGACTACAAATACATCCCGGTGATGTAAGAATATGCAGGTGAGTATCTTGAATCACTTTTGAATACTAATATCTGAAGCTGTGAGAAGAGTCCGAGACGGCTTGATTTTAAAACTAAATAAAAATACATAAATATAACTAACTGTCCATTCAAAATTTATTCAGCCATTTTTTTTTATTTTGTGATGATTTCAATTAGGGCTCCAGAAGTGTCAAAAAAAGGAAGTCTTGGTATTACTTTGAAAAACGGACTCCAAATTTGGTATTAAGTTATATTTATGTAAAATTTATTTATAATTAATTATAATACCGTTATTTTCGAATAATACCTATTTTTATTATCACTGCAAGCTTTCTAGTTAGTTTAAGACTAGTGAATAATCTTAATAGTATAGTGGTTAGTCGGCGCCGCCGGTGCCGTAGTCCACTAGAGTCAAGGGTAAAATGGTTATTTTAGCGTCAAAAACGTAATTTAACATGTGTCAAAATTAAAAAGTGTATTTTTCCGAGTACGATTACTAAAATCGAAATACGATTACCCTTCTGAGCGTCAGGGAAAAAAAAATGGCGGTTAACTATATAGAAAACGGAAGAAATTATTTTACGTCAGTAGGCAGTATGGTCTTTAGACCTTAGCCTGCTCAAATGGACGAATAATGAAACATTCTGAGCTGTCACATATGACAGGTGACTGTGGTAGTGTCAGGTGAAAAAGGTATTTTGTTTTGATTATTTTTATATTTAATTTTAGGATATAATAAATAAAGCACATTTTAGATGACTTACTAATATTATAAAGATGGGTTTGTTTGATTGTTTATTATGTAGGAAGTAATCTCTGAAACTATCGAATTGATTGCAAAAATCTTTCACCAATGTTTAAAATGAATTTTCAACATAGGTTATATTTTATGTAGGTACCTCGCGAGCGAAACCGCGGGCAGACGCTAGTTGAATAATAAAGTACCACGCTACTAAATTTGTATACGGAATTATGATAAAAATACTATTGATCCTATAGAAAAATATATTAAAATTTAAATAAATAAACTTATTAATGAAATTAAAGACTTCGAAATAACCTTTGTAATTTAAGTAACCCCATAATAAATAACCCTTAGTTTTTTACCGGATATCTGGTCAAAAAATTTTTTGACACTTAAATACCCCTTTACCCCAAAATACTATTTTACCCCTAAAACATCTCTTCGACAAATGGTTACTCCCTTATGCTAAATATACACTTTTGACAATAAATAACGTTTCTGACTATAAAATACCCTTTCCGCCCCTACAGTTACCCCCCGCGCCGCCCGCGCCCCGCCTCCCCCGCGTCCCCCGCGCTACGTACGCTCGTAGAACAGCACGTACGCCTCGGGAGAGACCACGTCACGCGGTTTTATGGGCGACAGCCTGCAACAACAAACAACACTTGTTTATTTATCTTGTTAAAAAAAATGACTGATTGATGTAATTATTATCAATATCAAGCCCAAAGTTTAAGGCCGGGCTCCACCGAAGCAGAGATGTGTGCGGTGTGCTGTGCGAGAAGAGATGTTTTTCAGCTCGGGGGACTCCAACAAAGCGGAGATCCGCTCACATCTCTCGTCTCCACTGCGCGTCGTCCGCACAGCTCACATCTCCGCTCGCATCGCGCAATACAAATATTACACAATATCTCCGCACAGCGATCTCCACTGAAGCTGAGCGGAGAGGAGATGTGTCGATAACACAATTCTATCGGTTGATTCAAAAACATCTCTCCGCTCGTCTCGTCTCCGCTTCGGTGGAGTCCCGGCCTAAGGCGGTTTTCATCAAAACGTAGAGGAGAGAAGATGTGTTTGAATAACAGATTTTGTTATTTCCAAATCTCTTCTCCGCTTAGATTCGGTGGATATGGATCAAGTGGAGAGGAGAGGAAGAGATTTCTCATTTTCCTATAGAATGTTGTGCGGCGCGGCGGAGCGGAGGAGTGTCTAGTCGGCTCACTCACACTCGGCTAGCTCACATCTCTCTCCGCTTTGGTGGAAATAACCTGCCAGCTTTGCAGCACGTCTCCTCTACTTTGGTGGAAACCGGCCCTGGCTGATGTAATAATCAACGTCAAGCCTAAGGTTTAAGCTGTGCCTGACCATTGGGGCAATTATGTATCTCTGCTTACAATCACTGTCCATCCGATTTGATTGTAATCAAGTGATTTGGTATTACATGAGAGTGTTGATACAATCAAAAGTTTAATAGACGTTGGAGCCAGTTTTGACAAGTGTCAAATCCTATCGATTGTAAACGTTTAGTGTTACGTACCGTTCGATGTCAATCCAAATGACAGACCTTCCGTAATACCAATTCATTAATATCTATATGTGATTCGATCATTTTTGACCCGCCTACCCGCTTGTTCGGGCTAGATTGCAAGGTTCGCGCGCGACTCAATCGATAGTAAATCATCCTAATCTGCGACCGGTTTAGTAATAACCTGTAAGGCAAGGGACCCATAACCCGCATGGGTCGATCGATCGAATCTTTGTAACCCGATCAAATAGCCGATGGGTCACGATCGACCCGGGTCGCGCGAAATGATCGATTGGCACTGGTCTAATTCGAGTTCCGTAATCGCACTACGGGTTTTGACGAAAGGTGTGTTACCACCGGTGTGGTGATAGTTACCTGGAGTCGTTGTACTCGTGCCAGTCGCCCGTGTACGGGTGCTTGCAGTACGCCGTGTAGTGGCCGGAGTACGTCGTGCCTGCAAAACAACGCGCGGCATTATAACGCAGCAGATCCCAGTATAGTTGGGAACGTGTTACTAGAACGGTTACTAAACGGTTACAATATTTTGTATATAAATTTATTTTCATGACATGCCAGTTTCTTACTAAAGTTTCTTGTATAGGCGACCAAGAAATTGGTTAACCACTTTTGATGACATCTCCCAGTAACATAAATGTTCGCTAAGGATTACTATGACAGATTCTGACGTAGCAGTTATTAATCTGTCAAGCGAAAATAGCCCTTGATGTTTTGTACGTGCAAATGATATTCAGCCTTAGAGTGGTAAACCAGTTTCTTGGTCGCCTATACAATGACAGTTATTTACCGGAATGGTTACTAAGAGATAGACAGTTTTATTTATTTATTTATTTATTTTCCATATTTACATTGTCATTACAGTATGGCACCAAAGCGACAAAGAAATATAAAAAGAAATACAGAATACACATATACATAATAAAAAGTTTAGACCTACTAGCTATAACAGCTTAAAATAAATAACTTTAATTATTCCTATGAGTCTTATCTAGAAAATTTAAAACCGCATCCCTGAATTTAGGCAAGGACATATAAAATATATCAACATCCTCATCTGCACATAAACTGTTAATAGTGCGAAGGGCCCTTGTGAACGGGGACTTGCTCAGGAGGTTAGTTCGTGCCCTCGGGATCGCAAGTAGTCTAGGTCTTCGGCGCGCGTATACATATTTGTTAGGTACGTGAAGTCCTATGTTCATTAATACCAGAGGGTTGTGTATCATGCCTCTAATCACATTGAAAATGTACGTTATTAGCATAATTTCCCTTCTAATTTCAAGTTTAAAATACCCCACCATTACTTATTTATTACCATTAGTTAATTACCAGACCGGTTACTAACACGTTATTCAACACTTACCAGCGTGGGGTTACTAACTAGCAGCACATTAGAAGTTAAATACCAGACCGGTTACTAACACGTTCTTCAACACTTACCAGAGTGGTAACTAACTAGCACATTAAGAGTCATTTACCAGACCAGCTACTAGCTTGCACAATGACAGTCACTTCCCAGACCGGTTACTAACACGGACATAGACTTACCAGAGGTGTTAGTAACATGCCCAGTAACAATTACTTACTAAAGTGGTTACTGACCAGCACATTAAAGAGTTACCTACTAGGGCATGTAAACCGATTAACCGAAAACCCGATTAACCGACTGATTTTACGTTGGTTTTTCATCGGTTATTTGTTGGCAAAAAACCCGGTTTTTCGATTTTTTTGTAATGAGTAATATATGACAAATTCATTTAATACTACGCCTTGCAGACTTTATTTAGAACGGCCATAATAGTCCACCTAATTATATTACAAGAAAAAATATTAAAATTGAAAAACAGCGCGATACAAGAAATCGAGAACTTAAAGTCGAACGAGGTGAAATTATTAGTAACATTAGGCGAGTGGACCTCGAATAAAAACCGTCCGATTTGGAATAATATTTTAGACCAACTATTATTGTTGATTCTCTGTTTGAATAAGAGAGTGAGTTGAATATTATCAAATGTTACTTTACTTGAGTAAGACAGATTTTTATTTCAGACTGAATTATTTTAATGTTTAAGATACAAGTTATCTACGATATGTTGTAGATTTTTATCCCCCGACGCAAAAACGACGGGGTGTTATAAGTCCATTAACTTCTTTTCTCAACTCCCTCAATATGTATCAAATTAAAGAGCTTGAGTAGTAGAATACTACACACTATGACAAATTTTAGATCCAAGATGGCCGCCACCGCAAAATGGCGGGCAAAATTTGTGTCGGAGGTTTTTTAAAATTTTAATTTAATTTTACTTGATAAGGTTTCATTTGAGTAAGAGAGAAAGAGTTTTTAATGCTGCCATACAAAAGAGTGAATTACACTTAGTTAAGACTTTATCATGTTGTTATTTTTGTTTACTTTATTCGAGTAAGAGTGAGTTAAACTTAATTATATTAAAATATTTTAAAATTTAATTGGTGCTTATTAAAATAATTAGTTCATTTTTACTAAAATTTAAGGATTTATTTTGTCCTAAGACACCTGTATTAAAAAACTAGAAAAATAACCGAATAACCGGTTTTACCTGGTTATTGAAAAATAAAACTCGAAAACCCGGTTTTTTTAAACAACCCGGTTTTTAAACGCCCTATTACCTACCAGACCAGTAATTACTAGCTTGCACAATGACAGTTACCTACCTGACCGGTTACTAACACGGACTTACCAGAGGTGTTACTAACATACACAGTAACAACTAGTTACCAGAACGGTTACTAGCTCGCACAATGACAGTTGCTTACCAGAGGTGTTAGTAACTTACACAGTAACTTACCAGACCGGTTACTAACACGACATAGATTTACCAGAGGTGTTAGTAACTTACAGAGTGGTTAATGACACGGACCAGAGGTGTTACTAACTTACTCAGTGACTTACCAGAGGTGTTAGTAACTTACCAGAGTGGTTACTGACAGCGTACAGGTTGTAGGTGACGGACTGGGAGCCGCGCGTGGCCGCGTACGGCGACATGTCGAGCCCGTTCAGCGGGAACTCTACGAGCACGTTCAGCTTGCCGCGGAACCGCTCCGTCGGCGAGAACCTGCCGACATGGTAGCTCACTCATACATTTATACTTTACTAGGTTCCGCTCGCGGCTTTGCTCGCAAGGTACCTACATAAAATATAGCCTACGTTACAGGGATAATGTAGCATTTCAATGGTAAAAGAATTTTTGAAATCGGACTTTCCTCTTTACAATATTAGTATAGATTAGCGACCCGCCCCCGCTTCGCACGGGTGCAATGCTGATACTAAATATACTAAAATACCAACTTGTATTCTTTATTCTAGGATATTATTATGCCGGTTTCCTCCCGCTGTTTGCCTTCATCATTTAAGAGTATATTATTTTTTAGAATAATTACCTTTTAAGATGCAACACCAACACTTGCGGGAACTTTTGCACCGTGAACCACTTGAGGCACTTCCGCCGCACGCCACATTTGGAGCAAGTCTGACAGACAAACACTTATTGTCAATTTATGTATACAAACCTTTTGTAAAGGATAATGATAGGAGTGAGTGGAAGAAGAAAACATGTTGTGCCGACCCCACTTAGTGTGGGATAAGGGCAGGAGAATGATGATGCCTCTTGTAAAGCTGACTGTCACCACACAGCTTGATGCATGACATTCTCACTAGTTTTAAATACTCTTTTCACTTTACATTTTTATTATTTTATTTATTAATTACTTTACAAGGTTACCAGTTACTCTATAAGGTTACTTCACAACTGTACCAGGTTAATTTACAATCAGTTACTTAACAAGTTATCAGGTAATTCAAATATTTTACAAGGTTACATTCTACGATCAGCTACTCGTACTTTAGACAGTTACTTTGCAACCAGTTAAAAAATTACTTTGCAGGGTTGCTCTATGACCAGATGCTTAAGGGTTACTCTACAACCAGATACTAAAAGGGTTTCTCAGCGCCCAGTTACTAAAAGGGTTACTCTGCGCCCGGTCACGTCACACGAGGTTCCTCACCGGCTTCTCGTCCCCGTCCATCTCCTCCTCCTTGGTGAAGTGCTGCAGGCACTGCTGTATCTTCAGGTTGCCCGTGCGCGACGGGATCGGCAAGCTGCAACCAAGCACGGGTGTGAGGAGGCGGCCCACTCGGTTATGTATTCCTATTGTCCCCATTGACGCTGGCCCCATCATGGGGACAATGGGAAGTCATTAAATTTCCTTCCCGTTGTCCCCACTAACCCTTTCCCGCTATGGGGACAACGGGAATCCTCCCGCTATCCCCACTGGATAGAGAGGGGGAGGGGGCGGTACCTGAGGTCCCAGAAGGGGTCGAAGGTGACGCTGTCGTGGTTGCAGTGCGTGCAGGTGACGTGCACGGAGAGGGGGAGGGAGGGGTACCTGAGGTCCCAGAAGGGGTCGAAGGTGACGCTGTCGTGGTTGCAGTGCGTGCAGGTGACGTGCACGGACAGGGGGAGGGAGGGGTACCTGAGGTCCCAGAAGGGGTCGAAGGTGACGCTGTCGTGGTTGCAGTGCGTGCAGGTGACGTGCACGGAGAGGGGGAGGGAGGGGTACCTGAGGTCCCAGAAGGGGTCGAAGGTGACGCTGTCGTGGTTGCAGTGCGTGCAGGTGACCTGCACGGAGAGGGGGAGGGAGGGGTACCTGAGGTCCCAGAAGGGGTCGAAGGTGACGCTGTCGTGGTTGCAGTGCGTGCAGGTGACGTGCACGGACAGGGGGAGGGAGGGGTACCTGAGGTCCCAGAAGGGGTCGAAGGTGACGCTGTCGTGGTTGCAGTGCGTGCAGGTGACGTGCACGGACAGGGGGAGGGAGGGGTACCTGAGGTCCCAGAAGGGGTCGAAGGTGACGCTGTCGTGGTTGCAGTGCGTGCAGGTGACCTGCACGGAGAGGGGGAGGGAGGGGTACCTGAGGTCCCAGAAGGGGTCGAAGGTGACGCTGTCGTGGTTGCAGTGCGTGCAGGTGACGTGCACGGAGAGGGGAGGGAGGGGTACCTGAGGTCCCAGAAGGGGTCGAAGGTGACGCTGTCGTGGTTGCAGTGCGTGCAGGTGACCTGCACGGAGAGGGGGAGGGAGGGGTACCTGAGGTCCCAGAAGGGGTCGAAGGTGACGCTGTCGTGGTTGCAGTGCGTGCAGGTGACGTGCACGGAGAGGGGGAGGGAGGGGTACCTGAGGTCCCAGAAGGGGTCGAAGGTGACGCTGTCGTGGTTGCAGTGCGTGCAGGTGACGTGCACGGACAGGGGGAGGGAGGGGTACCTGAGGTCCCAGAAGGGGTCGAAGGTGACGCTGTCGTGGTTGCAGTGCGTGCAGGTGACGTGCACGGACAGGGGGAGGGAGGGGTACCTGAGGTCCCAGAAGGGGTCGAAGGTGACGCTGTCGTGGTTGCAGTGCGTGCAGGTGACCTGCACGGAGAGGGGGAGGGAGGGGTACCTGAGGTCCCAGAAGGGGTCGAAGGTGACGCTGTCGTGGTTGCAGTGCGTGCAGGTGACGTGCACGGAGAGGGGAGGGAGGGGTACCTGAGGTCCCAGAAGGGGTCGAAGGTGACGCTGTCGTGGTTGCAGTGCGTGCAGGTGACCTGCACGGAGAGGGGGAGGGAGGGGTACCTGAGGTCCCAGAAGGGGTCGAAGGTGACGCTGTCGTGGTTGCAGTGCGTGCAGGTGACGTGCACGGAGAGGGGAGGGAGGGGTACCTGAGGTCCCAGAAGGGGTCGAAGGTGACGCTGTCGTGGTTGCAGTGCGTGCAGGTGACGTGCACGGAGAGGGGAGGGAGGGGTACCTGAGGTCCCAGAAGGGGTCGAAGGTGACGCTGTCGTGGTTGCAGTGCGTGCAGGTGACGTGCACGGAGAGGGGAGGGAGGGGTACCTGAGGTCCCAGAAGGGGTCGAAGGTGACGCTGTCGTGGTTGCAGTGCGTGCAGGTGACCTGCACGGAGAGGGGGAGGGAGGGGTACCTGAGGTCCCAGAAGGGGTCGAAGGTGACGCTGTCGTGGTTGCAGTGCGTGCAGGTGACGTGCACGGAGAGGGGAGGGAGGGGTACCTGAGGTCCCAGAAGGGGTCGAAGGTGACGCTGTCGTGGTTGCAGTGCGTGCAGGTGACCTGCACGGAGAGGGGGAGGGAGGGGTACCTGAGGTCCCAGAAGGGGTCGAAGGTGACGCTGTCGTGGTTGCAGTGCGTGCAGGTGACCTGCACGGAGAGGGGGAGGGAGGGGTACCTGAGGTCCCAGAAGGGGTCGAAGGTGACGCTGTCGTGGTTGCAGTGCGTGCAGGTGACGTGCACGGAGAGGGGAGGGAGGGGTACCTGAGGTCCCAGAAGGGGTCGAAGGTGACGCTGTCGTGGTTGCAGTGCGTGCAGGTGACCTGCACGGAGAGGGGGAGGGAGGGGTACCTGAGGTCCCAGAAGGGGTCGAAGGTGACGCTGTCGTGGTTGCAGTGCGTGCAGGTGACCTGCACGGAGAGGGGGAGGGAGGGGTACCTGAGGTCCCAGAAGGGGTCGAAGGTGACGCTGTCGTGGTTGCAGTGCGTGCAGGTGACCTGCACGGAGAGGGGGAGGGAGGGGTACCTGAGGTCCCAGAAGGGGTCGAAGGTGACGCTGTCGTGGTTGCAGTGCGTGCAGGTGACCTGCACGGAGAGGGGGAGGGAGGGGTACCTGAGGTCCCAGAAGGGGTCGAAGGTGACGCTGTCGTGGTTGCAGTGCGTGCAGGTGACCTGCACGGAGAGGGGGAGGGAGGGGTACCTGAGGTCCCAGAAGGGGTCGAAGGTGACGCTGTCGTGGTTGCAGTGCGTGCAGCGCAGCGTGGACTTGAGCTGGCCCACGAAGATGTCGCTGACGCGCGACTCCTCCAGCCGGCAGTAGCGGTTCCACGCCTCCGCAGCCTTCGCCGAGTCGCTGCGGACGAGAGTTACACTCATTATCATCATTATCTTCTTCTTCTTCTTCATCAACATCATCATCTTTTTCTTCATCAACATCATCATCATCATCCTGCCTTATCTATCTTCCTCCACTCTCCCCTATCATCCGTCATCTCATTACAACATTTGACTGACTGCCCTCACAGCTCAGAGGGTAGTAGCTCTGCCTCCTGCGCTGCAGGTTGCGGGTTCGATCCCCCAGGACTGACATTGTGTGAACACACATGTTTGTTCTGCGTCTGTGTTATTATGTATTTTTATTCATCTTCTTCATCTTCCTGCTCTTTTCCCACGTCATGTGGTCGATACAACATGTGATCTTCCATCTCCCTCTATCATCTCACTCACTCCTTTCTTATTCATGTCATCTTTCACACAGTCCATCCATCTTCGTCCTACCTCTCCCCCTGTATCCATCCACATTCACACTAACACTCTCGTCACATGACATTAATTCCTCATAACATGTCCATACCACGCTAACCTACTACTCCTCATCTTTTCTTTTTTTATGTGCATTATTATACATTACTAACTGAGCCGACAGACGTTGCCATGTTAAAACCTCCTCCTTACAAACCTTCTTAATTTAAGAGTTTGACTCTTGTCGGCATAACTGTACCCCTAGTATGAGTTTTTGATAGTTAACGAAAACTTTTTTCGAATAGTATCCTTTCATACATTTACCTCCATCGGAAATTTTAAGGAACTAAAATAAAGTCGATATCGTGAAAACTTGATTTAAAAATCATCGCTGGGACTGCCGATTACATAATATTTTCGATATTATCGACCTTATTTTAGTTCCTAAACATTTCCGATGGAGGAAAATGTATGAAAGGATACTATTCGAAAAAAGTTTTCGTAAATCAAAAACTCATACTAGGGGTACTGATGAATCTCTCTCCATTTAGTTCTTTCCAGGGCAACTTCCTTGACCTCTTTATACGACATGACAGCTACTCTCACTCGGCTCATATAACTTATCCTTGATCATCATCTTCCTCTCTTTCCTTCCACTTTTCCTTCTATAATGTTCTTGATGAAACTGTCGTCGTATAATAATTACAAGCCTTACAATAACAAACACAAAAAAGAATTAGCTAATTCGATCCAGCGTTCACGCGTGATGCGGTGAGCGAGGGAAATAGTGATTCACTTTTATATAATAGAGAGATTTATTTGAATTTGATATATTAATCTATAGATCAAATTGTGGGTCTGAAATAAATGAGTTCAACCATTTATTGCTTTCGTTGCGGCACTCACCTGAGGTTGTCGTCGATCTCGGTGAGGATCGGCTTCGGCCTCACGGTGACCCTGTTCACATCCTCATGTAGACCCTCCAGCAGGTAGCGCAGGAACTCCTGGAACAGATCCTCTCATCAGTAAACTAGAAAATCAAATCATCAAAGATCGTTTTACTTTTTTGGTTATGCCGGTATGTCGGTTTCTACACAATGTTTTCCTTCACCGTTTGAGAGCACTGGCATTGCGCACATACATTTTCGAATGGAAAAACTCATTGGTGCACGACCAGGTTTGAACACACGACCTTCGGATCGTGAGGCAGGGGTATCACCACTACACCATCGGCGCTCTAAAATATATCGGCTATATATACCTATGTGTGTTTTTCGAGTGGAAAAAATCATGTACAAAATCATTTGTGTGAACGCAGATGTTAGTTCTGTCTGTTATTTATTATGTACATTTTCTATTAACAAAAAAATAGTAAGTAGGTACCTATATAAAATTTATCTATCAGTTATCTGGTTCCCATAGTAAGAACTTACAAGATTAGCTTAATTTGGGACTAGATGGCGTTGTGTGAATTGTCCACCAATATTTATTTATTTATTCGGCCTAATAACATGTAATATCCAACCGGATATCGGATAGCCGGTTAAGCCGGATACCGCATAGTGACCGGATATCCGTTGCATCTCGAGTTAGTACTGTACGTCTACCATGAGTTGTCACATTAGATCGGCTGACGTTACTACAGTAGTAATAGTACGTTACTATGACATCTGTCTAAATTGTTACTCATGGTACCAAATTCTAAGCCAATGAACGAAGCGCAAACTACAGTCGCTGTAGTACTGTGACGTAGGATAGTTAACTACGTGACGTTTTAGTACCCAACTATCCGCTAGAGGCGCTGTACAAGTTTTCAAACATTTTAACTGCAGTCGCTAGCGAGTGTAGATTGTGAAAACTCATGGTAAGACCTACAGTTGCCCTAGTGTGAGGGCTCACCTGCGCGTCTTGCTGACTGTACCCCATGAACCGCGGCGCGAACCGCTGGACCTGGGACTTGAAGCTAGTGGTGTTCACCACGGTGTCCCTCTCACCACTACGCCACAATTCCTTGATCACGCTCGCGAACGCTGGAACCAGAGATATCATCATTATACTCCTGTCCTTTTCCCTCGTTATGTGATCGGCAAAACATGTGATCTTCCATCTCCCTCTGACATTCGTCATCTCACTCCTTTCTTACCCATGTCATCTTTCACACAGTTCATCCATCTTTTCTTCGTCCTACCTCTCCCCCTGTATCCATCCACATGCACACTAACACTCTCGTCACATGACATTCATCCTCCGATGTTAAAATGACCCTCGTTGTATTGTCCCAGGATCATCTGGGATCATGAGGGTCATGTAGTGATTTCCTTTATGAAAAAAATATACTTTTCCTTTATTTCCATAAGCGCTAATTATGTTTTTTTTTAGTTTTCGTCTAAAACGACCCCGTCGTCTTTATTTCCATTATGCACTAAATATTTTTTTAAATTTTCGTCTTAAACGACCCTCCGTCGTCTTAAACGACCCTCCGTCGTCTAAAACGACCCTCCATCGTCTAGAACGACCCACCCACGTCTAAAACGACCCCACCGACCTGCGATGAGCGCGCCGCGATGCAGGACAGCCCTCCGTCGTCTAAAACGACATCCCTTCGTCTAAAACGACCCACCCACGTCTAAAGCGACCCCCCCCCCCCAAGCGCCCCACCGACCTGCGATGAGCGCGCCGCGATGCAGGACAGCCCTTCGTCGTCTAAAACGACATCCCTTCGTCTAAAACGACCCACCCACGTTTAAAGCGACCCCCCCCCCAAGCGCCCCACCGACCTGCGATGAGCGCGCCGCGCATGCACGACAGCGTGGTGTTGGCGTCGCCCACGTGCTTGTCCGCCACCACGTACTCCAGCAGCGGGCGCGTGTTGGACAGGCACTGCATCACGCTGTTCATGAAGCACGTGTTGCCGATGTTGCGCAGCCCGTTCAGACCTGGACAGGTCGAGGTCACGGTCACGGTGCATGGCAAGGTCAAGGTCAATGTAGTTTCAAGTGGGTATTAAAGGTCAAAGTAGTTTCAGGTGGGTATTAATGTGTTACGGCATGACAGTTTCATCAAGAATTTATACTCACACGACTGTAATCCCCGGGCTCGGTAGATAACTCTTCAGATCTCTCGTTACTTAGAACTTTGAGGATATCTAAAGAGGGTAGTCAGCGCGTCCGAACATGATATTTGGCACATGCAAAATATGGGTGCAGCGATTAGTATTCTGTACGTGAAAGGTTACAAGCCTATCGCCGCTTATAAGAATACTAATCTATGACATACACCTTCGAATTTTTGTTTTAGCATATGCCGGTTTCCTCACGATGTTTTCCTTCATTTAAGAACACTGGCATTGCGCACATATATTTTTCGGATGGAAAAACTCATTGGTGCACAGGTTTGTACCCACGACCTTCGGATCGTGAGGCAGGAAAGCTTGAATTAAGATCGCTCACCACTGGTCTGGCTCGACTTCTCAGAGCGGGGCTCCCGGGCTTCGCTGACGGATTCGGCGCGCTCGGTGCTACGCCGCAGCCCGCTGCCGCTGCTCTTACCACCAGCCAACTCCTGGGCACATCGGGAGACAGTGAGTCAGGACAACGATACTGATCACTTGTCAGACCCTCACAATACGATACGACGTCGTATCGTGGCATGTTGCGACGTGCATCGTACAAATGTTTTTTAAACCTAATTCGTCCTACTGCTAGGCAAAGGACACTCCCAAATCACGCCGATCATCCTTCGAGGTCTCCCACCATCCGTTTTAATTATCATCGTCAAAATGTTTTGCATAATTAAATTCCTTATTCATTACCTACAATCATATTAAATTTGCATCAATTTATTTAGATTTTGATTTTAAAATAAACAGTAACTTTGATTGTAGGTATTGATACCAGTTTTCATACAAATATTTTGAAATTTAATTCAAAATCGAATAAAGTTTAAATTTTTTCAGAACATTATTGCTACGATGCACGTCGTAGAATATCACGACTCGACGCCGCAACGTGCCGCGGTGCGACGTCGTATCGTTTTCTGTTCTGACACCCTCGGCACTTCTTGAAGCAATTTGTAGATAGCACCAGCGTTTCACAGATGGTGACTGCGCTGATTGTAGCTTGGTTCAGTCGGCCAGACTAACAGACACTCAACATCAGTGTCGTCAAATATATATTTTAAACAGATAATAAATAAATGTAGCAAAATATATCATTCATTCAAACGACAAAAAAAATATCAATGATCTCAAATCATGCAACTAACCAAAAACAAAGGTTTAAAAATATAATGAAGTTGGATGATTGACGCTGGCCAATTTTATAGGGTGATAAGCAAAATATGGAAGATGACAGAAGCTGTAAGTGACAGAAATATATTTAAATAAATAAAATAACATTCAATTTGTTACCACATGGTATAAAAATAAATAACAGGTAACAAAAATTGGCGATAACACCTAGAGTGAAAACATCCAACCGACTACGCCAGTTTTTCAATCTCAACGTTGAACTAACGCGAGAAAACTGGCGCAGTCGGTAGGATAAACAAACGCGCGGAGAAAACACAATCCATCCAATAACCTACCTCCTTAAATCTACAAAAACACCAACCAAACGACATGCGATGGGAATATCCGAATTATCCGTCGACAAAAACGTTAACACTAGGCGATGACGATGTACGATGACAAACGAAGAAACGCTCATTATTCGGTTCGGAAAATTTCCAAATTTCCCGAAAATTCGTATATCCGGATAGCGTAACACTCTGGTTCAGAAAATTACCAGATTTACGGATAAATTGGCTGCTCACAGTTCAAACGCTGACTATCAAAAAAAAATATGATCACGACAGTAATCCCCAGGTAGATAGGTACTAGATATCTCCACTCCACAGATATCTAGTTACTTAGATTAATGAGGATAGTCACTTATATAGACACATTCAAACATGATATTTTGCGCAGTAGTTTCATTACCCGGATCAGTCAATTTCTAGATTTCCGGATAATTCGGATATCCGGATAGCAAACCCTAGTGATGGATGGAGCAGCTGGGGCGCAGTAGGTCTACCATGAGTTTTCACAATCTACACTCGCTAGCGACTGTAGTTAAAAAATGTATGAAAACTTGTACAGCGCCTGTAGCGGACAGTTGGGTACTAAAACGTCACGTAGTTAACTATCCTACGTCACAGCGTACTACAGCGACTGTAGTTTACGCTTCATTCATTTGCTTACAATTCGGTACCATGAGTAACAATTTTGACAGATGTCATAGTAACGTACTATTACTACTGTAGTAACATCAGCCGATCTAAATGTGACAACTCATGGTAGGCGTAAAGGACACGTTACCATCCGCGCGAAGGTCAGCGCGGCGAGCTCGACCGCATAGCGGCTCTGCACGCGGCCATTGATGTACACGCGGCGCGACAGCGGCACCGACGCGAATGTTCGCATCGTGTGCGCGGGGCCTTAGGTACAGGTCAGTATAGCCAGATAAATAAAACGTTTTTATAGTCGCTAGTTTAAGTAAGACCTTATTTAGTTGCTTAGTAAGTGTTGACTATAAAAATCAATAACCAAACAAAATCTTAAATTTTGAAATTCAAATGATCCTAGTGATTTTATTGGATATATATTTTGAATTTGAATTCAATAGGCTAGATTCTAGACATTTAAATAATCTAGACTGAATTTTGGATATTTTTTTTACTAGAATGGTAATTTTTGTTCATCACACTTTCATAATGTCATTTTAACACAATGTAATCGTGTTTTTTTTTATATAAATTTATCCCTATCATCATCATCATCATCTTCCTGCCCTTATCCCACGTTATGTGGGGTCGGCACAACATGTGATCTTCTTCCATTTCCCTCTGTCATTCGTCATCTCATTACTCACTCCTTTCTTACCCATGTCATCTTTCACACAGTCCATCCATCTTTTCTTTTCCTATATAACTTGTTAGCTTAACCTGACTGACTGACTGATTCATCGTAAGATGAAATTTGGAGGATAGATTCCATTCTAGGTCTAAAATGTGTACTTATTGTACAGCGGGAGATTTAAGTTTGTCCGAAAATAACATACGCGAACGAAGTCACGGGTTGCCTACTAGTAATAGGACTTTATAGGACCTAGGAGTCCTAGGTACGTAACAGTGAGGCCTATACCTGTCTTGTAGTCCTCACGGGCGGCACAAAGCGCGCGTGGCGCGGGCGCGAAGTCTCCACGCATCGTCGGCTGCCGCACCTCATAGCGGCCCAGCGCTGCGCACACGCATGCCGTCACCACCACCGCGCAGTGGACTATGACGCACCACAACTCTAACGACAACTGGGGGAGGGGAATTTTGGAGGTTGGGAGGCAGTTGAGTTCAAGGTCCGTGGGAGTTAGGGGTTCAAGGTTTGGAGGATTTTGGAGATTCAATATCTCAGCTTGGGCAGTTCAAGGTCCGGTGGACCTTAGATATTTTAGGTTCGGGGTAGTTCGGATATTCAGAACGTAGATTCAGAAGTCAAGTTTTGAAAGCTTAATTTGTAGATAATATGAAGGTCTTGGAACTCTGTTTTGGTTTGGGTAGCGATTGGATTTAGAGATTGAACTTAAATATTTTAATTAGAAAGTTCGGTAGTTCTTAGAACTTAGAATTGGCTGTTTTGGATTGAGAACTCCTACTTATAAAGTCGGAGATATTTTTATGAAAGTTCAAGGTATGGGAGATCAAGATTGGGAAAGTTCAAGGTTCGGAGGATAATTGGAGGTTCAATCCGGGTGAGGTCAAGTTCGAAACGAACTGATTCAGGATGTGATGAAAAGACAGATTAAATAAATGTAAAGTAATCGAAATTGCTTTCTTGGGGTAGCTTGCAGTGAATTAGATTTTGGTTCCAAATGAACTGGAAATTATGTTATGTCGCAAAATATTATAGTATTCTAAGTAAGTTGGTATTTGAAGATATTCTCTGATAGGTTAGGTACCTATGTATTAATTATGCTGGTTAAATCAAATACTTGCTTCGTAAAAAGCAATTTGACAACTATTTCTCTATTATCTCACAAAAGTCTTGTTATTTTGGTTCTATTTTTAGGTATATCTTTAAAAATGTTGTTTTTATCTACTTTAACTGGCCGGTTTCGGAAAAAACTAAAGCCTATATTAGCCCATCGGGTCTAGAGCACTGTTATTTTAAACACAAAATCAGGACAACACAAAATCGTCCAGAAAGTTCACATTTCTGTCACTGGTCAATAACAAAAGTTGGAGTCAAAGTTCACTGACGCACTCAAATATAGCACCTGCCACTATATAAATAGAGTCCACAAGGGCAAAGCCCGGAACACGGTCACTTTCAATTTAATCACTCGAACCTTAAAAGAACTGATTGTGTAATGTCAGATTTGACAGCTGAAAACGCGGGAAACGCGCAAAATGGCGGCGCGCGGGCTCTGGAGGCATTTTGATTGCTTTTTTTTTTTTAATTTTAATTAGTTCGAAGCAGGCGTTGGTATGAGTTTGAGTATTGTACTGACGAGTCTGGTACAGGTCGGAGCCAAATACGATTGCCAAATTTCACAACAGATCTTGAACGGTTTGGCGATAAGAGATAGGCGTTTATGAGATACTAGCTTCCGCCCGGGGCTTTGCTCGCAAGGTACCTACATAAAATATAGCCTATGTTCATCCTGAAAGTTCATTCTACACATTAGTGAAATAATTTTCAAATCGGTTCAGTTTCAAAGCCTATTCAATTCAAACAAACCATTCTCCAACTCTTTATAATACTATTTATAGTAATAAAAATGTCTACCTATATTTTGTATGAAGCTGCTAAGTGGGTCCCACAATGTGCGAAGCTGCTAAGTGTGTCCCACAATGTACGAAGCGACCGAGTGGGTCCCACAATATACGAAGCTGCTAAGTGGGTCCCACAATGTACGAAGCGACCGAGTGGGTCCCACAATGTACGAAGCGACCGAGTGGGTCCCACAATGTACGAAGCTGCTAAGTGGGTCCCACAATGTACGAAGCTGCTAAGTGGGTCCCACAATGTACGAAGCGACCGAGTGGGTCTCACAATGTACGAAGCGACCGAGTGGGTCCCACAATGTACGAAGCGACCGAGTGGGTCCCACAATGTACGAAGCGACCGAGTGGGTCCCACAATGTACGAAGCAACCGAGTAGGTCCCACAATGTACGAAGCGGCTGAGTGGGTCCTACAAGATGGTTGGCCCAGGCCCAATTCTATGGATACCGTACATTGGGTTGAATAAAAACAATTTTAAACTTTACACGCATTTTGACATGAGTTTCTGGGAGTTTTTAAACATTTAATTTAGATGATACCTTCCTAGAGACCCTAGAGACAAAATTTAGACGATATTTAGTTAAAACTATCATCGCATTTCACTTAAAAATACAAATACTTATGCGAAAGTTCTATTAGGAAACTCTCGTAGGGTTATGCTCTTCTTTGTACATTTATTTTTTCAATGACTTGCTTGTAAAAATTTTACTGTATAGGTACAATAAAGAATTACAAGGCCGTTGTTGATTTACTAACCTAGCATTGGTGGTCATTCTACCACAGCGCCATCTACCTTTAAATTAAGCAAATCTTGTATTATGGGAGCTCTATAGTTGATATAAATATTTTTTTATATAAAAAGCGCGCTTATAAAAATCAGCATGAGACATGAGACTTATTACAATTATTATTTTTTTTAGAGCCTGAGCTCTTTTCTAACGGTGAATGAAAACATCGTGAGGAAACCGGCAAGTCGTAGAACTAAAAAAATGTTTGAAGATATGTGTCAAGTGGCGACAGAATCCCTTTGCCACACTGGTCTGAACTGGGGCCTTGATGAAGAGAAAACCTCGGTACAATCTTTATGATAATCAAAACAACGCCTGCTTGAAATAAAATCTTACATCTACACAACCAACTCTAGAAATGGCGGCAAACACAACACAAATTAATAATATACACGTAAAACTTTATCACCGAAAAAATATCGAAAACGAATTGACAGTTATTGACGGTTTGACATAACGTTTCGCGAGTAGGCCCCGCGGCACTTAGCAAAAAGTATTTAATGTAGACAAAAGAGGTTGTTTACTTTTTTTTTTCGTTTGAGAGTAATTTTCTCTCATAAAACACAGATCATTATTTAAATTAACAATTATTGTAGATAAACATGTCAAGAGTCAGACGAATCAAATCCAGAAATATACCAAGAAAAATTATGATACGAAAAACTTTTTGCAGACCGCGATCCGTTTTAAATTTTTTAGCAAGGAGGTTAAACGTCAAAACTTCCCGCGCTTTTAACGTATTGCTTTTTTTCACCGCACACGTGGCAAATAAAATGGTGGACTGCCCGCAGCTCTAGCGATTTCTAGAGATATTTTATTTTAGATGTTACATTTCGCGTTGAGGTATTTATAGCGTTAGATGATATAGAAAAGGGGACGGCGCGCCATTGTCAAACTGAGATATTGGCTCTTCTAGACTTCGAGTGCCGTACTCACTCGCTAGGGAAAACTTCTTGAAAATTAACAAGAAGATATTTCTTAAAAGAAAAAACAGAAATAACTTCTTACAGCCGCGATCTTGTATTATTTGTAATTTTTTACGAATCCAACTCAATTTTGTCAAAATCCGTTTAGCCGTTTGAACTGCAGAGACAGTAAAAGAAAATCTCCATACATAACCACATAATATACCTTGCAAATTGGTAGAAAAAAGTACCAAGCAATCATAAGATTATAGAAACGACAACTTCTGAGCTAGATTAAAAGTACCAGGCGATCATAAGATCGGAGGAGTCATAGATAAGAAAACGACACACTCCTCATACGTCACCGCGCGTAATACATTAACATACGCACACAAATACATGACCTAAATGTTGCTAAATGCCAACGAACTCGCCGCTAATATATACAAAGATTCTAGATAATTATGTTTGAACTATGAGATCTGCTTCGAGGAATCTATTATCAGGTGGTAAAACCTTCGCGACCAGTTGAATTAACAAGGATCATACCAAAAAAGCGCTAGGCCCAGCGAGTTTTTTGTCAGTTTTTCTCGGACTAGGGATAGGACTGGAATTGGCACCTAGACTCACCTAGTATGTAAGACGATTGTTGTTCAAGGTGTACTGGCATCAAAGACATGCAAAGAGCACAAACCGCGTGTCTGTAGGTACATTGATGTAACCAAAAGGTAACAAAACATCAAAATGATATTAAGAATTTGTTTCTGTCTGATCGCGCGAAACTCCGAAACTACTCAACAGATTTTAGTGCGGTTTTCACAGGAACATAAAGTGTTTGTTTTATAGAAACCGGACGCTAAGAAAAAAGTTGTAGCCAAAAAAATCCAAGAAGATGACACACATACTTGACACATAAACCATGACAGTTTTGAAATATGTGTTCAGCAAAAATATCTTTGGAATAAAATAGAAATAAATATACGAAATCAGAATAAATAACAAAAAAAAAATTCACAGAGCACCTCTAGCTAAGGAAAGCTAAAGGAGATACTGATAGAATACTTAAATACAGTATAAACTCCAGCCAGATAAAAAACAAACATCGAATGTTTGCCCTAAGACTCGAGCCTACAGCGCAGACGACAAAGCTGCTAAACACAACCAAAAATATATCGCCAAAAAGGAAGAAATACTAAATAAGGATTTTCAACTGAAGATATGGATAAGGCAAAATAATTATAATTATTAGTAAGCAAAATACAAAAATTAGCACAAACAATGAACGGTGAAACTAAGGAATGGGGTGCAGTGACATGCAAGGCATGTTAGATCTACCTATAGCACCTAGGATTCAATATTGGAATAATGTCGAATGCCTTCGTAGAAACCAATCAGTTGATTCAGGCGTGACTTTGCGGAAATCTATTACAAAATATTGAATGACGAATATACTATGCCGCATGACAATAGTTTAGCGGGATAGTAAGTGCTACTCATTTCAATATTTGTCAAATATCGGATCTATAGATATCACACGAAACTATGCAATGGATACATACCCCTTTGATATCGTCAAGGTCCTTTTCCAGAAGTTTCCGACGTGCGGAAGGAGTTTCCGGACTCAGGTCTTCGGTCGGTTCACTGATCGTACTCTCTGTACTCGTCTCCATAGATTTAACTTCATCGTCCGCATAAATCTCAGTTTTTTCCGTGCGTTTCTTAAGGAAATTTTCATGTTCGAAGGTTTTATTCTCAAACCCTGTCCCACTAGGAGATTCTATATCATTATCTAATATGGCTTTGTCGTCTGCGTCGATATATTTTATACTGACTTTAGATTTCCTCTCTGGTTTAACATCGTTCTTTGTTGCTTCTTCGTTTATAACGTTTTCTAACTTAGTTTTAGACGCTCCGCTTGCGACAGGCTGTGAAATTTGTATATAAGAAGCGAAATTAGACGTGTGTTTTGGTGTCTGTGCCTTTACTTGCTTTTCTATTTCATTTTTCAGCAACTCTTTAGTCTTACTTATATCGGGACTACTGCGTAGTTTTTTGTATTCCGAATCACCGTTTTCGACCGTTATAACTGTGGATTTTTCTAGTATCTTCCCTATGGGATTGTTTGGGTCTAATTGACTTTTGATGCTGGCGAGACGGTCAGAGGGAAGTTTGGAGGTGAGAGAGGTAGTCATAGTACCGTTCCTCTCCACCACCGGCCTGGACAGACAGACAGGCTCGGATATAGTTTTGCTAATAGAGATGTCGGAGTTAGAGTTCGATCTAGAGCTAGAAGAGCCAGATTCCCATTTGCAGGTGCCATTTTTCTCGGCGTAAGGCAAATGTATAGGCACCGGTTTGTCCTCTTTGGACAACTTCGTATACCCCGACGACCCATTCTCGCAATCTTTCAGTTGGTTTAGATATTTCTCAACAGACGCTTTTGTGTATCTAAGATCGTTCACCGGTAGTTTTGTAACGGCCATTTTTTGATCGAATCTCTTTCTGATTTCAGTGACGGACTGAACTTCGTTGCCATTCGAATCCTTAACGCCGTTGGACATAGAGTTTCGTTTGCTGTAGCCGGGTATCGCTGAGATGTCATTGTATCTTCGGCCCTCGGGTCTCTACAAAGTTATGCTCATGTTTTTTTCTATTCTAAATGCCGCGTGAGTGTGTGTGTTAGTTATTGGTCATGCTCGCTGTAACACGTCACTAATCCACCTCTTGCGTACTTTAAAGGTAAACTCGGTATTTACGTGAAAAACTTCCTTTAAATTGACATCATCCCGTCAACATTACGAGTTGGATATATTGTGGAATTACAGCTCGCGAGACAGCTACAATTTAAAAGAGAGACAACATAGTGAATTGCAAATTGCCACTCGATGAAAACTAAATTTGAAGCATGAGCGCCACGAATATATCTGTCTCGCTCGTGGTTAGAGGGAGGCAGATAGATTCTACTGCTGATACGTGGCTTTGCACTCAGTGCGATGTTATAATGATTGCCAAACACACTAACACACACACACGCACACAGTTTTGCTTGTGTGCCGCGAAATTTATGATATCTTTGTAAGGCCAGTTCTCATGGCCTTTAACACATAGAACCTCAGGAGTCAACATCACTCCTGGCATATAACCAAACACATAAAACACACAGTACAAAATACACCTACCTGACCTAGCTGATTATTTCATAATTTTATCGAAACTGGTTTAGTTTTTCCACAAAAAACACACAGACGTCACTGTCATTATTGATAACTCGACAAAATTTAATGTTGATTATTTCACCTTTTAAAGTTTCCAATATTTCATTCAAATCAAATTACATAATCACAGTTGAACATAGATAATATGCTAAAAGCTTCTTAAGAGACCAGAACAGTCCTTTACTTCAAATTCTTATACCAAAAACTCTTCTTAAGACAGTCTCAGTTAGCAATCGAACTCTTAAAATTTAAACATTATCATTTTACTGTCATCTTAAATGAAACATTGAAAATAGAAAGAAATAATTCTCAATATCTTATACAAACCTTGATTTATGATTATTTTCTGTTAAAAAGAGACAGAAAATCACATGCATTTGAATGATATGAAGAGATTTTATTATTGCCTTGTGAATATAGAAAGTTATCTAGATGTGTGATTGATTTTAGTAAGAAATTTGTGGTTTGTGTGCCTACACGTCTATTTAACATTGATATTTTTGTGATGTCGATGTATGTTGTTTATTTTATTTATTACTTCACTATTTTTAGTTTTAACCTATTTTTTTTTTGGAATTTCCAAAAAAATAACAAAGTTTACGAAGTTTTATCTCAAATAACGTGTTTCATTTCATTATAGCAGTAATCCCGAAACGTGTGTTTTACAGTTATAATCACGAAACGTGTGTTTTACAGCAATAATCCCGAAACGTGTGTTTTATAGCAATAATAACGAAACGTGTGTTTTACAGCAATAATCACGAAACTTGTGTTTCATTGCAACAATGGTCGCAAAATGTGTGTTTTGCTGTTTCAATCTCATCATTTGTATTCCTACATTAAGCAACGAAACGCAACTTTTACTTTTATAATAAAAAATGATAATTTTACTCATTTATGGCAACGTTTTTGTTTTTAGCTAGTTAATCACTGTACGATTTACTTTTTTTTTAATTTATCCCTCGCAAACAGCCAGCTACAGTAAAATTAAGTACCTAGTACCTCTAGTACCTAGATTCTAATGGACAAGTAGGTATGTATTGTATTCATTGTGTTCCTAGCCTTACAAAAATATCAAAAAATTCCCCGGCACTCAACCTCTGCCCATATTTACCTCTGTGATGGTGGCTGCAGAGTTCCTGGCCTTCCTCAGAGCCCTCGAATCGGCCATGGGCGGCCTACCGATGTCGTTCGAGATGGATTTAGACCTTGAAATCTCGCCATAGCTGTTCTGCTGCTGCTGGAGTCTCTGCGTCATCGGGATGTAGTTAGCTGGCGAGTATTTATCGTATAGCTCAGCTGTCGACATGGCTAGTGCCGCGGAGCTGACAAAACTCCTCTTGTTCCTCGGAACCGGTTCACTCGCTGTCTTACTACTTTCGCTTCTAGTTGTCGACAGATCTCTGGACCTAGACTCGCTTCTGTCAGATCTGTATCTATTGGATATGCCACTGTCAGAGTCGGTGACGCTCGGCGCGCGACTAGACCGGCCATACTCCACCAAAGATGATTTCCTCTCTCTCTTTCCATCTACATCTGTGTATTTGCTTCTGTACTCTGTTGTTCTGTCTCCGTAGGAGTTCCGAAGAGTTGAGGAGACATAAGTCCCGCTACTGGATCTGTAGTAGGGTTTGTCGAGACTGGTGGAGGAAGAGAGAGTGGAGCGATAGGACCCGCTCAGGGTCGATGAGCTCGATGTGAAGCGGGTGGGCGACGCGACAGGCATCTTGGAAGCTTACTGCACTGGTTTAAAGTCTATTTTGGCATTTAGTTTGCTTGTTTGATCCTTGACGGTGGCCGCTTTCTTAGCATTTTTTGGATTCTGTAACAATATTTTTTATTTGTTTAAGCCTTATAGTTTCGGAAAAAAGTGGCTTTGACATACAGGCAGACAGACAGACATGCCGAATCTATAAGGGTTCCGTTTTTTTACGAAACCCTAAAAACATTCACGGGCCGCAAGTAAGACGTCCGCGGGCCGCGGGTTGCCGGCCACTGGTTTAAGGTATACTTTGAGTGAGGTGATTTTATTTGTTTAAGGTATACATTAAAGAGTGAGGTGATTTCATTTGTTCAAGGTATACTTAAGAGTGAGGTAATTTTATTTGTTTATGGTACCTATACTTATAACAGTGAGGTGATTTTACTATTAAGATGCGGATGTTTTGCACTCCTTTAACTTAGACCATTATTTATAATTTTTGGAAATGTTGTAGATACAACGAAAAACTAGGCTTGTATGTTTTTATTTTAAACAAACATTGCTTAGTACAAAAGATCTGAGGAAGATATCTACTGAGCCCGAGGATTACAGTTGTGATCATATATTATTTGACAAATCCAACCTTAGGTAAGTATGTAGTCAATAAAGTCAAATTAAAAATAGTTTTTTTCAATGATATCACAAGGATTTTTTAATACATGCCACATGAGTCTATGTGTCAGTCTAAACCGAGACAGAGGCTTTTTTGGTGCAATTGACACCTGCCTCAGAACTTTTAGGTGCTTTGACATGAGGGTTTTCTCACAATGTTTTCCTTCACCGTTTGAAAGTATGGGTATAGCGCATCAAACAGAAATAATGGTTAATAATTGATTGTAGATAGTTATTTGGTTAGTTCAAGGCTGGCTGTGTGAAATGTCGGTAAATTATTGTTTACTAGCTTCTGCCCCCGGCTTAGCCCATGTGGTACCTTGAAAATCAAAAACGAATCTATCCCATGGGAACTATAAATTTTTCCTGGATTAAAAGTAGCCTATGTGCTATTCCAGACTATAATCTAATTCTGTGGCAAATTTCATCCAGACCCGTCCAGTGGTTTCAGCGTGGAAGCGTAACAAACATCCATAGATACAAACTTTCATGTTTATAATATTAGTACTTAGTAGTTTAATAATTAAGATAAAGTTTGTGAAAGTTTGCAAACTAAGTACCTATACCTAATGTGAATAGCAGGTAGGTACATTAATGTAGTGTACATAAACTATGTAGATAGATAACTAAGTAAAAAGTGCTATGTAACAATACATGTTTATTAGATTATGCATGTTGGTACCACTGGAGACAGTACCAACCGACCTTGAACACAATTCCATTATTTCGGTGTAATATAATACAAACAGTGACATAACGTGAAATAACGTAGGCACGTGCGAAAATATATTTTACCAAAGATAAACAGAAAAAGCAATTTTACTTTCGTTTTAACACAGCAAGAATGTCAAGGTCGGTAGTAGATCAATTAACGATTGGGTTACAATGGGGAGATTGGAGAATATTAAAATTTGTGAACGCGTATCGTAAAAGCAGGAGTTTGAATCACGAGATGGCACGCAAAATTTTTGAAACATGATACCATAGGATAGAAAAAAATTGATTAATTCCGTCAAGGCCACAGGCCTGTCGCGTTTTTAACAACGCAAAAGGCGCAAGAATCACTTTCACACGGCACACCGAGACTTGCTCTCGCAAATTCACCAAATATATATCCCGAAATACGCTAGCAGTATTATTTTTAGCCCGGCAGTTTGCATGACATGCTTATATTACGAATAAACACCAAAAATAAATTATTTCTTCAAGTTGAATCAGACTACGCGCAAGAGAAACTTAAATTATCGATCGTAGATAATTAATAGTGCCCCAGAAATACGCAGAATACTCACAAAATAATAAAAACTCGTATCCAAGTTACAGTTCCACAAATAAAACAATGGGTTTTCGCACTTTCTGTTTGTTTCGATAGATATTTACTCTTACAATCACTCGCGCATTACACTTATCTCGTCACTGTTCACTTTTATTTGTTACAGAATGAAGCGAAGACTTAGGAAAATATTTTTTTCTCTTTTTCAGCTCCATGTAATTTTAGAAGAACCATGCATGACTCCATTGGCGTGACGTCACTCAAATGTTGGCAATCCTATTTTTGTGCCACTTCCTACTCAAACAATAAAATGTCCTATTGATGCTTTTTTACCGCAACAATCAGCTTTATTCACTTAGCTTAAGGACTATTATTAAAACCTAACAAAGGCCATAAAGCTGTGTATGCCGTAGTAGTAGCTCAGTGATGCCATGATGAAAAATCTATTTTTTTTCCGTTTGACAGATGACTCACACACAGCATACAATTTTGATTTGCCTTTGAACATTTTTCATAATAATTTTGATACATAAAAATACTTATTTAAACTGAATTAGCTTTCAAATAATTTAATAGATTTTTTTTATAGAAAACAATTAGAGAAAATCCAGTTTTTTTTTACAAAAAACTTACATTTTTACTTATAAATATATTAGTACTGCTACTCCACGCTAGATGGCGCAAAAGACTATTTCTAGGTTCATATTCAATGGTCACTAGATGACGCTACGTTCGAATATGCAACAACTTTTTTGTTGAAATGGTTGAATGGACTAATGAAACCCAGATTTTCTAGGTCGCCTAGTGACGCGGCAGCGGCAGTGGAATACTACTCTCAAAGACCTAAATTATGATAAATGAACCTTACAATGCGTAATTAATCCTGCATTAGGTATTACTGCACTTACCTACCTGCTTAACCATGATAGCTAAAGCGTTTTCTTGGGAAAAGATAACTTAAATTACCTACAAGTATTCGTAGTAAGTAGAATTTACTGATTCAATTAAATAAGGAAAACTATTACAGCAAGGAATATTGAATAAGTAGGTAACTATTTAAAGACTAGGTTTATCTGAAAATAATAAAATCCCAAGCGTGGAATTACTGTCTACGTACATACCTATAATTTTGTGATTTGATCAAACAAATTTGTCTTTTCTGTAAAGAATGCAGTCTACGGTAGCCAAACTTGGTCTGTCTGTCTACGGAAGCCAACATGGTGCGTGGTCCGACACACGCTTGTCCAATTTAATTCAATAGGTTTGACGTGATGTGTCAACTCAGTTTGCATTAGGTTAGGTAATGACAAATTATAAATGCGTTGTTAACCAGTAGGCACTCGTTATACCTAAACCTACAGGTCTCTATGAGGATGTCTAGACAATTATTGTTGTGGGCTGTGGTTAGCCTGGAATTGGCACCTAAATTTACCTAGCATGTTTCAAAGATCCTTGTGATTGAATTGAATAAATATCCTAATTTGACTTTGACCTATTGAAGGTGAAAAATATATTTTTCAATGGTACCCCTCTAATATTATACCTAAACGCGAAAGTTTTTAAGAATGCATGGATGTACCTACCTATTTTTGTTAGGTAGGTAGGTACTCTTTCAAGCCAAAACTACTGAATGCATTTTGATGAAATTTGGCACAAAAATAGATTATAGTCTGGAATAGCACATAAGCTATTTTTTATCCCGGAAAAATGTATGGTTGCCTAGGGATAGAATTGTTTTTGTTTTTCAATGTACGCGGGCGAAGCCTTGGGCGGAAGCTAGTAATAATAAATAAAAACGATTTTGCATCTATTTTAGATTAGCTAAAGGTACCTACTTATATTATATACTACTTATGTATCTACAAAGTCAAAGGTAAAGTCAAAATCTATTAAAAATCATAAGGATCACTCAGGATCTGATACAGGGGTCTTACATCTACGGCTTGATATTTTACGAAAATAAGTACCTAGGTACATGTGAAACGGCTATCTGACCGTTACGAACGATCTATAGATAGCTAAACTGATCCAGATCACATGCAGAGGGAAGCGTCCCCAATACTGGCAGAATTACCATATTGAAGTGCAATACTGTTTTTATTTATTTACCTACTATTTTTTTTAATTTTTTATATTTCACTTTTAAATGTCTTAATTTAGTAGGTTTATTACCCTTATTTTCAGAAATATCACAGGTAAAAGATCGATCCTTTCTTGAACTGGATAAATCAAATAAGCCTTTTCAATAAAAAAACTGTTTTAATCAGTAAATCAGATATCGTAAGTTTATTATAATTGATCATACTAATTCGGATTTTAAGGAAGGGTGCTCATTACTTACTAAGTATTAAGTAAATAAAATACTTTCTTGTGACATACAAGGCAGAGCGTAAACCGCGCTGGTCCTAGAGCCTTGAAATTTGGTGGATGCATTCCTTATAGCACGTAGACGTACATTTAGAAAGAAATTCTCAAAATTCAACCTCTGAGGGGAGCTAGGAGGGTGAATTATAAACGCGAAAGTTTGTAAGAATGTATGGATGTATGGATGTCTGGATGTCTGGATGTATGTTTGTTACTCTTTCACGCTAAAACGGCTGAACGGATCTGGATGAAACTTAGCATAGATATAGATTATAATCTGGAATAACACATAGGCTACATTTTGTCCCGGAAAAATGTACGGTTCCCGTGGGATAGCTTTGTTTTTTTTTTTCAAGGTACCAAGCGGGCGAAGCCACGGGCGTATAAAAATAAAGAAAGTTTAATCGAAAAAACTTTATTCTATAAAATCACAAGGATCACTTTGAAACGTCTTACATGCGGTGAATCTAACCTAACACAAGTACGAGAAGAATATACCTACATATAGATATATATCCAAGAATTGCTCGTTTAAGGGTATAAGATTATATTTGATGGGTGCAAGTATTGGAGATGATTGTACCTACTTATTACTTTCCAATAGTCTCATAGTTACGTACTGGTCGGTTCTTAGGCTGGGGTCGCCGGTCGCGGCGAAAGGAAATGCGGGGAGCGCGGACGCCGGCCGCCATTTTATACGCGATAGTCGTCCGCGCAACATCACTCGCTCTCCCGCGACCGACCGACCCCATTACACCCTTAAAAACAAAAAAAAAATACAAAGCAATAAAGTTTACGTTAAAAAAAAATGAAAATTTTTCATACATAAATATTTTTTGTGATAATTTTAAATTTTCGTTTTTAAATAATGTTTTTTCGCGAATTATCGCCGATCGTTATCCCTTATCGGCTGTCCGATCCTTTATCTGGGTTAGCTATCGGCCGGTGTGTCAGTCGGTTGGTGCGCGCGCCGCGAACTTTAGGCCTAAACGACGCACATGCGCGAAATTTTTGCAAACTTTTCGACTCTCAAAACCCAATAAGATTCTTATAGGCCTATTTTGAAAAATACTAATAAGTGCTCCGAGGACTACAGTTGTTAGGTTTAAGAGAGTTTTTTTTCAAAATTCAATTTTTTTATTATTTTTTTTGACGTTTTTGTGAAGTGGCCGTGCGCGGGCGCCGCTTGAGCTGGAATTTTGACTTTGCTGGACCGACACGTGGACTTAATGGGATTTTTCATTTTGAAAATGTAAGTGTTTTCATTGTTTTCTCATTATTTAGTATTAATTTTCAGAAAAATGCTATTTTTTATACTATTTTAACACTTTTTGTGACCGCTTACTTTGGCTACGTGACGCCATTTCATTAGGCCAATAAATCTTCTTATAAATGTAATCATAAGTTCAAAATACTTAAAATAAACACACAAGACTATGAATATAACAAAATAGGCCAGATTTTTAACAAAAATCTTCGAATAAAGCATCAAAATCCATCTTCAACTTTGCACAATACTTTTGTCTCTGTCTCAGCAACGGCACTACTTTTACAATAACTAAAATTGATCATTTGATTTTTTGATAATATTAATTTCCATAAAAACTCTTTTAATATAAAATCATTTAAATCAAAATAAAACATAATCATTATTGCCTTAAATGTTTGACTTACATCGATGTAGGTAGAGTACCTACTAGAGTCACATTATCCCGGTAAATACTGTATTTATTATTACTCAAAATTTATATTAATAGCAAAAACCACAACCATAGATTTCTTAATATTATAAAACCCTGTATAGCTCAATATTTAACTAAACTCTAAGTTTAATACACTGGCTGTTACCCCCAACTTTGTCCGCAAAAACCCATCAATACCTATCACTTATTAATTATTATACCTTGGGTTACATTATTAAAGTTTTAGTAGGGATCTCTAATTGTTTCTAGTGATAAATATAACCTATGTTACTCAAGGATAATGTAGCATTGTAATGGTGAAAGAATTATCGAAATCGGGCCAGTAGTTTTTGATTTTTTCGTTACAAATATACAAAAATCTTTCCTCTTTATAATAATTGTAAGTAGGTATAACATTAATGTAATGTAAGTAATATTGTATTGCTAGCAATAACTAGACTTTGACTTTAAAAGGGAGGTTCCATTTGAAACCTTAAATTCGAAGGTATGTGTCATGTTAGTATTCTTATAAGCGGGAACAGGCTTGCAACCTGACACGTACGGAAAACTAACCACTGTGCAAAATGTGGGCATGTGCCAAATGTAATGTTCTAATCTTCTTGATCTCTGAGGATATCTAATCTGTGAGGATATCTAATCACTTTAGATATCCTCACAGATCTAAGTAACTAGAGATCTGAGGAGATATCTACCGAGCCCGGGGATTACAGTCGTGATCATATTTTTATTTTATTCTTAATCCTTTCACAGTGGTTTATAGGATTAAGTAACACGATAGGACGAAAAATATAAACTCAGGAATAATCTAAACTCTATACTAATATTATAAAGAAGAATGTTTTGTATTTTAGTATTTTTGTTTGTAACGAATTACTCAAAAAATACTGGTCCGATTTCAAAAATTATTTTACCATTAGAATGCTACATTATCCCTGAGTAACACAGGCTATATTTTATGTAGGTACCTCGCGAGCAAAGCCGTGAGTAACAGGTAGTGTTAAATTAACCTATTTTTCTGTACTTATATAGTTGTATTCAGCAGCCAAATCAAATACCTACATATTAAAAAATTGTGATAGCAAGAAATTAATTATTCACTAAAATTATTGTTACATTATATCTAAAATCACCTATTTTGTGTAATATGTTTTATAGATAAAAAACTATTATTTATACCTAACACTTAAATATTACCTAAATTTCCTTTAAGATTGTTTCAACTTTTATAAATTAATATCTTATACCTTTAAACGAGCAATTCTTGTATATATATATATATATATATATAATCTGAATCTCGGAAACGGCTCGACTGATTTTCATGAAATTTAGTATGCAGAGAGTTTCGTGGGTGATAAATCGATCTAGCTAGGTTTCATTTTTATAAAACGTCGTTTACCCCAAAAAAACGAGCAAAGCTCGGTCACCCAGGTACTTTTTATTTTAGGGTTAACTGATTTTTATTATATTAATTTAGATAAATGTATTATATCAGGACGAAACATGGAAACTAAAAAAATCAAACAAAAATGATCACGATTGTAATCCCCAGGCTCGGTAGATATCTCCTCAGATCTCTAGTTACTTAGATCTTTGAGGATATCTAACGAGTAGACCAAACATGACATTTGGCACATGTCCACATTTTGCACAGTGGTTAGTGTTCCTACTCTGAATGCTAGAACAGTATTGTCCAGATAGCTGCCTCCATTTTGAATTATTTCAAGTCTAGGCCTAAATTTAGGCGTTATACGTCCGTCGCGAGCGTCACTAGCCCGGTGCCTAGGCCAAAATTTACATCTAAGTTATTATGGGCCTCACCACGACCTCCTACAAACCATTATGTATCAGAAACGTCATATTTCAAATTTGCAACACTACTGCGATACAAAATAGGTCATGGTACGAAATATCAAAGGTATATTACTTTGATATGGCCGAAGAGCTTGTCGTAAGGCTAGATAATAAAGTAAGTTCATATGAATATCTGTTTCGAATTTGATTCAAATCGGTTCAGCCTTTAGAGGGTACATTAGTAATAGAAAAGATTTTATATTAATTCTGAGTTATGTTATACTAACTTCCGCCCACGGCTTCGCCCGCGTGGTACCTTGAAAAACAAAAAGTAGTCTATCCCACGGGAACCGTACATTTTTCCGGGATAAAAAGTACCCTATGTGCTATTCCAGACTATAATCTATAACTGTGCCAAATATAATCCCGATCCGTTCAGCCGTTTCAGCGTGAAAGAGTAACAAACATACATCCATCCATCCATACAAACTTTCGCGTTTATAATATTAGTAGGATGGGATAGGATAAAACTCACCCCAAATAAATAATAATAATTAAATCTACGCCTATGAGCAAAGCGGTTTCTAGGTACCTATGTATTATTTATAATAAAACAACCCCATTAATAAAAACATTAAAAAAATCTACGCCTATGACAGCACAGTGATCCACATAACATTATGTCCATAATAAGTTCTAACATATTAATATGTACCCCTAGATAGTTTATCTATAACTCTACGTCTATGACATAGCCGCTTTTTATAATTATAATTCACCCTAAAATTAATTCATCTTTATTTTTTTTTATTTATTTATTTATACTTTATTGTACACAATTACAAAAAATGTGTTACAAAAGGAGGGCTTAATGCCTAGGGGCATTTTCTACCAGCCAACCCATTCGGTTTAAAACCAGGTCTTTATGAATGCGTCTAGTTCTTATCTTACTCATAGATGTCGCTAGACCCTTCAAAATTTTGAAAAGCATATTAAAATCAGCCTTGAATTTATTATTATTACATTTTTTTATTATATAGGCACTTAAAAAAAATACTCGCACGACTGTAATCCCCAGACTCGGTAAATATTTCCTCAGATCTCTAGTTACTTAGATCTTTGAGGATATCTAAGGGTAGTCACAGGCACGTCCAGCAATTGTATTTGGTACATGCTCACATTTTGCACAGTGGTTAGTATTCCGTACGTGACAGGTTGCAAGCCCATCGCCGGTTATAAGAATACTAATCTATGACACACACCTTCGAATTTTTGATTCTAGGGTATGCCGGTTTCCATCAAGCAACAAACATTTTTCGAATAGAAAAACTCGTTGGTGCACGACCAGATTTGAACCCACGACCTTCGGCCCGTGAGGCAGGGGTGCTACCACTACACCAACAGCTATTTATATATACAAAAAGCGACCTGTTTTTAAAGCAGGTTTGATTTGAATATCAGAAGAGAATCCTTGGATTAGTGTGAGAGTTTCGGTCCCTCTTCGTGTCCAAGGTAAGGTACAGTCAGAACAATAATGTAACCTGTCTCTGCATAAGATTAACTTCAGGTACAGACGGCCTTGAATTACTTGCTAGAGCAAAATGTCCTCGCTAAAACGCGTCCATACAGTGACAACCCAGTGACAACCCAGTGATCGTGTCTCAGTAAATACGTATGACAATTAAAATTTGACAGACATTCATGTGTTTCGGACACAGACAGTCACGGAAGAATGTCACAAGTATGGACGTACACTTACGTTATACCAGGAAGCATATCGTCCAATGGGCAGAAAGGCCGGGGATTTACCACAGCTCTTAACATACCATGTTTCAGAAATGTCACATTTTTGTCTGTAAGGGTGTGTTTGTGTGTCTATATGTCTGTGGCTGTGTAGGTATCTATATGTCTCTGTATCTGTGTGAAGGTGTGTCTGTGTTTCTGTATGCCTCTTATCAGAGTGTCTTTATAGACATATAGACACACAGATAACAGGCATACAGAAACACAGAAACACAGAAACACATAGACTAATGTCGATCTGTCTGTGAGAGGGTGAGGGTGTGTTTCTCTATGCCTGTGTATCTATATGTTTCTGTGTCTGTGTGAGGGTGTGTCTGTGTTTCTGTATGCCTCTGTATCTTTATGTCTCTGTGTCTGTGTGTCTGTGTCTCTGTGTTAGGGTGTGTCTGTGTTTCTGTATGCCTTTGTATCTGTGTGTCTATATGTCTCTGTGTCTGAATGTCTGTGTGTCTGTGTATCTGTTGCCTGTCTGTGGCATCATAGTTCCTGAACGGATGAACCGATTTTGATGTTTATGGTTTAGTAGATCACCCTGTATACAGTACCTCTGGTCGAACACTCTGGTTAGTTACAGTCATTTATTGACTTATTATGTGTAATGGCGGCCTTATCGCTGCATTTGCAATGATAAGTGCAGTTGCATCATGTGTGTGCATTATCTATATAACAGACTGTTACCCGTGACTTTGTCCGCAAAAATCCATCAATATAACATGCTAGCTATCGCCCGCGGCTTCGCCCACGTGATACCTTAAAAAACAAAAACATCGCTATCCCACGGGAACCGTACATTTTTTCGGGATAAAATGTAGCCTATGTGTTATTCTAGACCATAATCTATATCTGTGTCAAATTTCATCCAGATCCGTTTAACAGTTTCAGCGTGAAAGAGTAACAAACATACATCCATCCATCCATCCATACATTCTTACAAACTTTCGCGTTTATAATATTTGTAGGATTAATTCTGAAATTATTGATATCGGTTAATTGGGAAATGTCTAAGGAGTGCAAAAAGAGGCGGTCACCCGTCCAAAAGCTGACTGCGCCAATATTTGTCTTGGTCGGGGAACACACAGCCTACAGCGCAGAAGGCAGAACCAACCGACTGATTTGTGAGGCCAGTCAAGGTTTTAGCATAAAATCAAAATATATTTTATTCAATAAAATCACAGAGATTTGAATCGTCTTACACACTAGGTGTGTCTAGGTGCCAATTCCAGTCCTATCCCCAGTGCGAGAAGAACTGACGACAAACTCGCTGGGCCTAGCGCTTTGTATGATCCTTGTTAATGTTGTTAGGGACACCTAGCAGAGTTGGAGCTGATTCGTCCCAAGCTTTTTGTTATCGAATTCATTAGACCAGTTGGCGACACTCTTATCACCTGTTATCATTATCAGAGCGAACTGATATGATACTATAATGCTAGATAATATTTAACCGACTTCAAAATGGAAGGGTTCTATGTTCGACTGTATGTTTTTACTCGACTGTAATGGACTGTCCTCACAGCTCAGTGGGTAGTAGCTCTGCCTCCCGCGCTGCAGGTTGTGGGTTCGATCCCCCAGGACTGACATTGTGTGAACGCACATGTTTGTTCTGTGTATTAGAGATGTCGAAAATAAAAGTTTGGTCTCTCGTTATTTTAACTTTAATCTTGTTCACTTGTTGGCTACAACCTCTAGACTGCCGCCATGCACGAGCAACCGCCAGCAGCTGCGCTTCGACCGGAACAAACAACGTCATCTTAGTGACTTTATAAAAGATTCATGCTGAAGTTGCTCGTGCACGGTTTACAACTGAAGTTTATATATGTATAAAATATTATAGAAATAATAAAAATAAAATATAGTAAAGTAAATATAGTTTAAATAAATCATAACAGTTCATGCGGAAGTTGTTTAGTTCATTTATAAATAAATTAGTCAAATTAATATTCTATTCATGTTTTAAATTAATGATATGATTTCTAACAGTCGGCCTTTCCTGATACATTTCCCGTCTCGGGAAAATTATGTTACATTAATTATTCTAATTTATTATGTATATAATATTATTATATCAATCGTTTTACCATAAATGTTAGGGACTATTGTCGAGCCCCACCTTAGCTTAAAATCATACAGCTAGGCAATCATAACTAAGAGTTAGGGCTTCGTCCCAGCAATTTTAACTAAAATATTAGGGCTGTATCCCCGATATTTGTCTCAGCATAAATCATACAGCCAAGCCAACTTAAACTTAAATCAAAAATATTGGGGCTGTATCCCCGATATTTGTCTCAGCATAAATCATACAGCCAAGCCAACTTAAACTTAAATCAAAAATATTGGGGCTGTATCCCCGATATTTGTCTCAGCATAAATCATACAGCCAAGCCAACTTAAACTTAAATCAAAATATTGGGGCTGTATCCCCGATATTTGTCTCAGCATAAATCATACAGCCAAGCCAACTTAACTTAAATCAAAAATATTGGGGCTGTATCCCCGATATTTGTCTCAGCATAAATCATACAGCCAAGCCAACTTAAACTTTATTAAAAATCTTATAACAATAGATTCTTACTTATATTTTAAATTCAGAATACAAATAACAATCATGTTCATCAATAAGTATCATGATAATTAATACTAATACAATTTAACTAAACCTGTGATACCATCATTAATTAAGAATATAAGGTAATTTAAACGCGATAAATACCCGTCTAATACTAATAATAATAGAATGAACAGACTTTGTACTTTTGACTGGTACGATTATAGCAAATTTGGTATATGCATCTATGATCAGTAATAGGTACGTATTATTTCGCTTACTATGAATGAAAGGCCTAAGATGGTCTATATGTAATGTAAAGTATGGAAAGGGCAGTCAACTTTTCAATCGGGTGTAGTTTACCTGCTTTCTTTCCATAATTTGGGTTATAAAACGAAAGGATGGGTCGTTCGACTAACTTGGCTTTGAGTATTAAGAATGATGTTTTTTCTGCATCACCCCATTGCCATTTATTATTATTTTTCAAAAGTTTAGTCAATGGTTTTGCAATTATTGAAAACCCCTGTATAAACCTACGAAAGAAACTAGCTAACCCTATGAATTGTCTGATTCAGTCGGTATTCGTAAAACTGTCTTGGAGTTAGTTTTTTCGGGACAATTTTCAGTTGTGTGTCCTACCTTATGACATGTATCACACCGTTTGATTGGTTGTTTACACGTAAAGTAAGTATGACCTTCCTTTTCACAGTTGAAGCATTTTGTAAACCTATGCCTAAGCGTTTCTACATCTGTCTCATTTTGATTCTTATTACCCATCTTATTGTATATTTTGGGTGGTTTATCGTCGGATTTACTTAGTGGCGTGGACACAGTGGTTAAGTCAGGTTTTCTAGTTACTCTTACATTTCTGAGAAACACCAGTAATTTGTCAGGTTCAGTAAATTGCGTAGCCTCTGCGCTGGTTCTTACTGACCGATCCTCTATTCCAAAAAGTATACAATCTATTGCATTTTTACCAGTTATGTTACAGCGATTTAACAAAACTATCTTTTGATAAAAGTATTCTTCCAGACTATCGCCAAACTTGACCTCGCAACCAAGCATATCCGTTAACAACTGACCATAATTTTCGTCACTCGGGAAGGCTAATTTTAGCTTATTCTGCCATTCAGTCCATGAAAACATCAAACTGGGCAAACCCTGATACCATTTCTGGGCTAAGCCCGTTAGTTTAGGTAATGCATAGTGGTTTGTTTGTCTGTCTGTCCAGTTGTAGATCTTAGCACATTCATTTACCTTGCTAATCCACATTTCAATAGTCTGATTACGTTTAGACGGGTCAAACTCGGGTATTACGTTTAGAATCGGATAGCGTTCGTTGCCTACGTCAGATGTTTTCATGCCCTGAAGTAGCTCCTTAAACACCGATAATAATGCGTTTGAACTATTGTCTGTACTAATCTGGGTAGTAGGAGCACTACTCACTGTTTCAGCTATTGGAGTAGTCCTATTCTGATCTCCATCGCCACTGCCAGCATTCGGAGTAGGCGTAGACATCGAAGGTTCTTTCCGGGATCGCGTAGAGCTCCCAGCATGATGTTCTCGCAGAGATCTTGATGAATCCTGGTGACTGCGACTGCGCGACTTGTCACGACTCTCGTGTTTTCTACTTTTCTTCTTACGTCTATGTTGTCTGTGTCTATTCTGTGAAGACTCCGAATCGCTCTGCGTGGAGTCGCTATAGTATCTCTTACGTTTACGGTGCCGTCCCATTTTATCTGAAACCGTCAAAAAATTTCAAAAGTGGGTGTCCTAAAATAAGATCGCCTCCATCAACTCAAATAAAAATTCTCTTCCATATTTAAACACTAAATTATGTACTCGAATGTTGTATGATTTAACTACCCAATATAAAAATATGAAACTAAAGAATTTGTTATATCTCATAAACGGTGCGTCCGTTAATTATGAATATTATATATCTACTCTAAGCAAAAGTTAATAAATAACCTTATATTTGATTGGAATAATTAAATTACTGTACATAACTTTAATCAAGATAAATCAAAGTGACAAACAAATTTATTACTTGGATAGGTAAGTATTTCGTATAATTACATAGGTGTTATTTCAATGTAAAAGTTTGATGGAAATAGTATGTAAAAGAAAAAATAGCATACCTTATTTAGGGCGTAAGTCGTTCACTGAGCGGGATTTTTATCACCAATCACCAACACAATGTTATCCCACTTCTGAACTATTAGAGATGTCGAAAATAAAAGTTTGGTCTCTCGTTATTTTAACTTTAATCTTGTTCACTTGTTGGCTACAACCTCTAGACTGCCGCCATGCACGAGCAACCGCCAGCAGCTGCGCTTCGACCGGAACAAACAACGTCATCTTAGTGACTTTATAAAAGATTCATGCTGAAGTTGCTCGTGCACGGTTTACAACTGAAGTTTATATATGTATAAAATATTATAGAAATAATAAAAATAAAATATAGTAAAGTAAATATAGTTTAAATAAATCATAACAGTTCATGCGGAAGTTGTTTAGTTCATTTATAAATAAATTAGTCAAATTAATATTCTATTCATGTTTTAAATTAATGATATGATTTCTAACATGTGTTTGTGTTATGTATTCTATGATGTATTTACAAAAAAAAGTATATAATTAATCTATCAGCTATCTGGTTCTCATAGTAGAAGCTTTGCTTAATTTGGGGCTAGATGGCGTTGTGTGAAATGTCCAACAATATTTATTTATATTTATTTATTTATACTTGCTGTCGCTATAACCCAAATGGCTTAACGGATTTTGAGAAATAAAGTGTCTTTTGGATTCGTTCTTGATCGTGCACCAATGAGTTCCATTCGAAACATTTATGTGCGTAATACCAGTGCTTAAACGGTGAAAGGAAACATCGTGAGGAAACCGGCATACCCTAGAACCAAAAACTCGTAGGTGTGTGTCATAGGTTAGTATTCTTATAAGCGACGATGGGCTTGCAACCTGTCACGTACGGAATACTAACTACTGTCTAAAATGTGGTCATGTGCCTATATCGTGTTTGGACGTGCTGACTCCCTTTAGATATCTTCAAAGATCTAGGTAATTAGAGATCTGAGGAGATATCTACCGAGCCCGGGGAGTGCAGTCGTGTGAGTGTTTGTTCAAAGGATCTCTCCAGATTGTCTCATATATACGTTTGGTTTCTGAGAGAGTGATGCTTTTCTCTTATTAGTATTTAACACTAGTTGTTATCGTTACCCGCGACTTCAAATGACTTCAATTTGACGACCTCAGTGGCGCAGCGGGCGAGAGAGTCCGCCTGCGACGCAAGAGGTTGCGGGTTCGATTCCCGCCGCGGAACAAATTTGTGTACGATCTGCAGAAATTTGTTCCGTTGGTCTGGGTGTGTATGTATAATAAAATATATCTATCTATGTATATAATGTATTAAATATATCAGTTATCTAGTACCCATAACACAAGCTTTGAGTAGCTTAATTTGGGGCTAGATGATGCTGTGTGGATTGTCCAGCATTATTTTTATTTATTTATTTAATGACGTAATATAGATAACGATACTTTAACATTCTTGTTAATTTTGATGCCCGATCAGATAATGCTTTTTGCTGAGTAACATAATTATATTTTATATTAAAAAAAATAGAGATACTTTTGCTACACGTGTGAAGACAGAACGAGTTGCTAGTCTCTCATAACATACCCATACCACGCTAACCTATAATCCTCATCTTTTCAGACACTTCTCAATTATGATCGTGCACGAATAATATCAAAAACTATTGCGCTTATCCCAAAATTAAAGCACAGCACAAAACGCACGCCAGAAATAACAAAGCCAACAATGCGTTTCCCTCCAAAAGCGCTGTCAAAAATAAATCAAAATCAGCGCGCCCCGCGCCGCCTCCTGATTGGTCGGTTCTTTTTTTTAACTGGGGGCAGGCATAGAACCACTCACACATACAGCCGTATCTCATCCGGTTCTAGTTCTGTGTAAGGGCTTGTGTACTATGAAGTAATAGATAAAGTTGAGGTACGCAAGCCAATAGCGGAGCCAGCTTTGTGTGTTTGTTTATGTATAACACTTGCCCTGCATGACAGCGTTTACGAAAGAGAAGGCAGATGACATTAGTGACGGCAACCTGACATTTGTGACGGCTTAGTGACGTTATGTCTGGCCACATTTATATAAAAAAGAAAAAATGATAATTATAATCAAAAATAGATATCTCCTCAGATCTCTAGTCACTAAGACCTTGAGGATATCTAAAGAAGGTAGTCAGAGGCTCGTCCGAACTTTAAATTTTGCACAGTAGGTACCGAAAACTATGTCACCAAAAAAGTTATGGGTATGAGTGTATCTGGGTACGCAAGTAGTGGAAGGAAGAAGTGGTTTGATTGTGTGAAAGATGATATGAATGTAAGAGGAGTGGACTCAGAGTTGACGAATGATAGGAGTGAGTGGAAGAAGAAATCATATGCCGACCCCACGCGCGGGATAAGGGCAGGAGAATAATAAGTTAGTATTCCGTACGTGACAGGTTTCAAGCCCATCGCCGCTTTTAAGAATATTTACCTATGACATGACACACACCTTCGAAGTTGTGAGAAGTATATACAAAACTTGTAGAAAACATGTTAAGGACTGTCACAAATGTTTTATTATTTGTAACAACCTGACAAGAAACTCGCTGGGCCTAGCGCTTATTAGAACCTAGTTTTATAACTTTAAGTCGGAAATCACGATCGAAAAATGTTTTGTCAAATAAAAATGACACTTTGCTCACAAAGGTCACTTTTGATGTCATAAAGGTCACATTTCTCGTCACAAATGTTTCTTTTTTCGTCACAAATGTCATTTTCTCGTCACAAATGTCATTTTTATCGTCACAAATGTCATTTTTCTCGTCACAAATCTCACTTTTCTGGTCATAAGTGTCACTATAGACACTCTTCCGTAGAGAAACGCTGTCTACGGTGTCGCGTAATACTTTTACCACGAACTATAACCTCGTGCACCTCTGAGAGGTTGAATTTTGGTAATTCCTTTCTAACAGCACCTCTGAGTAGACTATTCAAACAATCCTCTAGCTAGACTAACATCTTTGATCTTAATTCAGTCAATCAGGAACATAAAAGTTTTATATATTTACATAAGTATTTATTTATTTATTTGTACACAGATAAAAAATGTGTGACAAAAGGAGGGCTTAATGCCTAGGGGCATTTTCTACCAGCCAACCTAGTCTGGTTTAGAGCTAGGTCGGCGCACAATATCAAATATAAAAATAAAAAACTATACTTACCTAAAAACATTTCAGAAAACGAAAAAATATATACATATATACTTAAACATTTGTATATTAAAGATACATACTTAGATACTTATCATATTACTAGCTTCCTCCCACGGCTTCGACCGCGTGGTACCCTTAAAAGCAAAACAAATCTATCCCACGGAACCGTACATTTTTCCAGGATAAAAAGTAGCCTATGTGCTATTCCAGACTGTAATCTGTGCCAAATTTCATTCAGATCCGTTTAGCCGTTTGACCGTGAAAGAATAACAAACATACATCCAGACACCCACACATTTTTCAAAATTTTGCGTTTATAATATTAGTAGGATTCACTCTTCTTAGAATTCCGTACGTGACAGGTTGCAAGCCCATTGCCGCTTATAGGAATACTAACCTATGATACACACCTCGGTTCAAGAGTAGTAGAGTCGCGATGTTTTCCATCACCGTTTGCATTACCAGGGGTCTTAACAGAAGTTCTTACAAACAATCATGTTTCAGAAACATCACATTTCAAGCTTGAAGTAACACTACTTCAATCTATAGGTCATGGTACGAAATATCTGAGTTATAAAAAAAAAATATATAATATAAAAAAATATGATCACGACTGTAATCCCCAGGCTCGGTAGATATCTACTCAGATCTTTAGTTACTTAGATCTTTGAGGATATCTAAAGGGGGTAGTCAGAGGCAAGTCCAAACATGACATTTGGTACATGCCCACAATTTGCACAGTAGTTAGTTTTCCGTACGTGACAGGTTGAAAGCCCATCGCCGCTTATAAGAATACTAACCTATGACACATACCTTCGAATTTTTTAATTCTAGGGTATGCCGGTTTCCTCACGATGTTTTCCTTCACCGTTTAAGAGCACTGGCATTGCGCACATAAATTTTTCGAATAGAAAAACTCATTGGTACACGACCAGGTTTGAACCCACGACCTTCGGATCGTGAGGCAGAGGTGCTACCACTACACCACCAGCGCTCTCAGTTATATTACTTTGATATTACTAGAGTTTGTGGTAAGGGCTCAAGTTTGAACCCACGACCTTCAGATCGTGAGGCAGAGCTACCACTACACCAGTAATGTTCTAGCTAGATTATATTATCCTAAAGATAATATCAATAAGTGACCCCAATATTGATAGCGTGAAGGTCTAATACTATCTGATAGATAACTTATCGGGGGCCAGAGAAAGGTGCCTACAGGCGGCCTAACGACCCTGAAGAGAGGTTCGTAGGCGGCCTTAAGACCTTCAAGAAAAGTAGCCTTACAATTCTTAAATTTAATCTTTTCGTAATTTCCTCGATATCTCAGATCTCTAGTTAAGATCTTTGAGGATATCTAATGAGGGTAGTCAGCTCGTCCGAAGATATTTGGTACATGCCCACATTTTTCACAAGTTAGTATTCCCTCCGTGACAGGTTGCAAGCCCATCGTGGCTTTAGATTAGGAAACAAAGTTCGTGTTGCAAAAGCATTGGGTGAACTCGCTTCCAAAATCTATAAGAGGTGAGTGAAGTGAGGTGGGTGCGAGCGAGACGGAGATGGCAGGTGGTCCAGGTGGGAAAGAGAAAGGCGACAGCGTCTGGGCCTGTAAGCGCGGCGGGCGTCGGGCGGGGACGTAGTGTCAGCGGGGAGTTAAACTGTTTGAACACTGACATATCGTAATATCTTCCTACGGCCTAAGGCTTCGCCCGCGTGGTACCTTGAAAAACAAAAACAAATATATCCCATAACCGTACATTTTTACGGGATGAAAAGTAGCCTATGTGTTATTCCAGACTACAATCTATATCTGTTCCAAATTTTATCCAGATCCGTTCAGCCATTTCAGCGTGAAAGAGTAACAAACATACATCCATCCATCCATACATTCTTACAAACTTTCGCGTTTATAATACTCGTATTAGTAGGATTAACTCAAGATTTTACATCTTTATAACTTTATCGATAACGCGGCAAATACAAATTAAGAATGAACTGAATTCTTTACATGTATACATTTTTTGAAATGTGAGATTTGAGGAGAGTGTTGGGTATGAATGTGGATGGATACAGGGGTAGAGATAGACCAAAGAAGAGATGGACGGACTGTGGGAAAGGACATGGGTAAGAGAGGAGTGAGTACTGAGATGACGAATGACAGAGGGAAATAGGAAATAGAAGAAGATCACATGTTGTGCCGACCACATAACGTGGGAAAAGTAGTTATGTATCTGCAAAAAAACAATTTGAGCGCTGGTGGTGTAGCAGTAGCACCCCTGCCTCACGATCCGAAGGTCGTGGGTACAAACCTGGTCGTGCACCAATAAGTTTTTCCATTCGAAAAATTTATGTGCGCAATGCCAGTGCCCTTAACCGGTGAAGGAAAACATCGTGAGGAAACCGGCATACCCTAGAACCAAAAATTCGAAGGTATGTGTCATAGGTTAGTATTCTTATTAGCGGCGATGGGCTTGCAACCTGTCACGTACGGAATACTAACTACTGTGCAAAATGTGGGCATGTCCCAAATGTCATGTTTGGACTTGCCTCTGACTACCCTCTTTAGATATCCTCAAAGATCTAAGTAACTAAAGATCTGAGGAGATATCTACCGAGCCCGGGGATTACAGTCGTGATCATATGTTTTATTTTTATTTCTAAAAAAAACAATTACTTACCTACTATTAATCGATCAGCTATCTGTTTCCATAAAAGCTTGCTAAGTTTTGAGCTAGATGGCATTGTGTGATTTTGTCCACCGATATTTATACATTTGATAAATCGCGCCCGCGTCCGCGTAAGCGTCCGCTGGCACGCCGGCCGCGCCCCGCCAAGGCCCGCGCTCGACAGTTCAACGACCTGCGCCAGTACTTCCGCAAACGTTCGTCGCTTTTGGAAATTGCCTTGTGCCGTCTGCCCCGGCCTGCATCCCGCTGGCCCTTTCTTAGGCACCCGGTGAGACGTTGACCCTGATACATTACTCACACGACTGTAATCCCCGGGCTCGGTAGATATCTCCTCAGATCTCGAGTTACTTAGATCTTTGAGGATATCTAAAGAGTCAGTACGTCCAAACATGACATTTGGCACATGCCCACATTTTGCACAGTAGCTAGTATTCCGTACGTGACAGGTTGCAAGCCCATCGCCGCTTATAAGAATACTAACCTATGACACACTTTCGAATTTTTGGTTCTAGGGTATGCCGGTTTCCCCACGATGTTTTCCTTCATTTAAGAGCACTGGCATTGTGTACATATGAAAAACTTATTAGGGCATGACCAGGTTTGAACCCACGTCACGTGTCGTTACGTACGAGATACTAACTACTGTGCAAAATGTGGGCATGTGCCAAATATCATGTTTGGACGAGCCGACTCTTTAGATATCCTCAAAGATGTAAGTAACTAGAGATCTGAGGAGATATCTACCGAGCCCGGGGAGTGCAGTCGCTATTATATTTTACTAGCTTCCGCCCACGGCTTCGCCCGCGTGGTATCTAGAAGTTAAAACAAATCTATCCCACGGGAACCATAAATTTTTCCGGGATAAAAAACCTATGTGCTATTCCAAAATTTCATCCAGATCCGTTCAGCCGTTTCTAAAAAGTAGCCTATGTGCTATTCCAGACTATAATCTATACCTATGCCAAATTTCATTCAATTTCGTTCAGCCGTTTCAGGGTGAAAGAGTAACAAACATACATTTACACATTCTTACAAACTTTCGCGTTTATCTTTACTATTACTACTATTTATAGGAAAAATTTCTATTTTTGTATTTTTGTTTTTAACAAATTAACTCAAAAACTACTGGTCCGATTTCAAAAATTCTTTCACCGTTAGAATGCTGCATTATCCCTGAGTAACATAGGCTATATTTTATACAGGTACCTTGCGAGCAAAGCCACGCGCAGAAGCTAGTTATATTATAAAGTAGGATTTTTTGTAACATAAACTTAAACAAATTTAAATTACTTAAAGCTACAAAGAGTGTTTCAAAACTGGCTCCTGTCACCACACTAGTCCTTTCCCCGTCTGTCTGTAAGCCGAGAATCATACACGCTACCCCAAGTATATGCAAGGTCGTTTAACAAATCGGGTCCCAGCATAGAGCCTTGAGGTACCCCAGCTAAGAACTGGGCAAGCGCGAGTCCGGCACGCGCGGAGTGTTCCGCGACATTTATTTATTTACTAGTTGATACCTGTGACACGCGTTACTTTTTGGAACGAAGTTCTTTATCGCGCGTTGTGAAAGGGGGTTAGACGGAAAAAATTCTCACGAAAAGTTGTAACGACACTTTTTGCTATAGTTGTAAGCCGTGCGGCGTGCGCGTGTTTCTCTGTCTGTCTCTCTCTCTCTCATAGAAAGCAAGGAAAGGACTTCGTTCCATCCGGGTGTCCCTTGACACCTCTCAAGTTTTTTTAATATTCTGTCAGGCTGTACGGATGGATAAGGTTTTTTTTTACTAAATACTAGTTTGCGCTCGTGGCTTTGCTCGCGATGTACCAACATAAATAATAGCCTATGTTACTCAGGGATAACGAAGCATTCTAACGGTAAAAGAATTTTTGAAATCGGACCAGTAGTTTTAAGTTTATTCGTTACAAACAAAAATACATAACTTTCCTCTTTATAATATTAGTATAGACTAGCTTACGCGCACGGCTTCGCCCGCGTGGTACCTTGAAAAACAAAAACAAATCTACTCCGCGGGAACTATACATTTTTCCGGGATAAAAAGTCTATGTGCTAGTCCAGACTATAATCTATCTCTGTGCCAAATTTCATCCAGATCTTTTCAGCCGTTTCAGCGTGAAAGAGTAACAAACATACATCCTATAGTTACTGAAATCTTTGAGGATATCTAAAGAGGGTAGTCAGCACGTCAAAACATAATATTTCTCTCCTCTGCTTAGGTGGAAACCGGACTAAAGGGTTCCTTTATTCCTTTTGAGGTACGGAACCCTAAAAACAACAAAACTTGAGCGAGAGTCTTATCAATTATACTACAGCTGGTTTGAGCAAGTGAAGCGGTCGCCACAACAACCGATAATAGACTCTAAATCAACGTTCATAAGGGTGAAAGTCGTTCGAAGGCGTTGGTAGAGACAAAAGGCAGTATGTCTGTTGCTAAGTGCGCGGCTGGACGTTTTTGCGTGAGATATTTATAGAATGGAGAGTTTCTGAGGCACACTTTAATCCTTTCACCACACTGGAGATTCTTTGACGCACTGGTGGCGTAGTGGTAGCCTTATCGTAAGGTCGTGGGTTTATATCCGGTTGTGAAATATATTTTCATCTGTGTAAAAATGTATGTTATGTAAAAAATTCTGAGTGATAAATATGGCGGTTAGGTTAGGTTAGATTTTAAAGAAAACGGAAGAAATTAATTTACGTAAGACTAGGCGGTAAGGTCTATGAGAGAAAAATGTAACAAAAAAAGTTAAAATGTCTCAAACGGTGACGGAAAACATCGAGAAAACCGTCGTAAAATCAGTTTATATTGACAATGATATTGATAGTATTTGATTGACAGTCCAAAACCCATTTTTCATGTCACTAGTTCTTTCTGTTACAACGATGTTTTCCTTCACCGTTTCCGTGTTGGTTTACAGCACATATTTTGCGCAGACAAATCGACCGGATTTAAACCCACGAATTTAGAACAGCCCACACCACTAGACCAGCAATGCTATTCGAACACTGACCTTCCCTAACTAACTATCACTTGAGCCATACCTTAAGATTTTTAGAATATAATAGAAAAAAGTAATCTAGATCAGTTGAGCTATCTGCAGATCGTTTGTAACGGTCTTCATTATGTACTTTATACTTGCTTCCGCCCGCGGCTTCGCCCGCGTGGTACCTTGAAAAATAAAAACAAATTTATCCCGCGGGAACTGTACATTTTCCGGGATAAAAGGTAGCCTATGTGCTTTTCCAGACTATAATCTATCTCTGCCAAAATACATCCAGATCGGCTCAGCCGTTTCAGCGTAAAAGTGTAACAAACAAACATACAAACTTTAATGTTTATAATATTAGTAGGATATAGTCAATCCTCAAAGATCTTAGTAACTAGATATCTGAGGAGATATCTACCGAGTCTGGGGATTACAGTCGTTATCTATCTATACCTATATAAGAGCTTAACCTGACTGATTGACTGACTGACTGACTGACTGACTGACTGACTGACTGACTGACTGACTGACTGACTGACTGACTGACTGACTGACTGACTGACTGACTGACTGATTCATCATCGCCGAGCCGAAACCGCTGAAGCTAGAAAGCTGAAATTTGGAAAGTGGCTTCCTTCTATAACAAAACCACCCATTACGTCGGGATTTTTGGAAATTCCACCCTTAAGGGGGTGAAAAAGGGTGAAAACGTTTGTATGAAACTTTTTAACGCGTGAAGTGATTTTCATGAAATTCTGTTAATGTACATACATACATACATAAAATCACGCCTGTTTCCCAACGGGGTAGGCAGAGACCAATGTAATTAATGTAATTAATTATTATTCTGTTAATGTACCTACTGTAAATACAAAATTAATGGACACGTGTTGCAGGATTTTTCAATATAACTTTTTAAAAGGGGTCAAATGGGGGGTCAATGTTTGTATGGGAACTTTTTACGGGTGCGATTGGTCTGAATTTTGGTTTGGATACTTTAAATGAAAAATAAATGGATACGTATTTCTGGATATTTCAAAATAGCCCTCTAAAAAGGGTCAAATGTGTCAAAGTTACTATGAGATTTTATTATGAGTTGTATGACTCGGTTTAGAGTCGCGAGCGGGTGGGGATAGCTAGTGTTTATATATTTCAAAAAAATAAAATATATATGATCACGACTGTAATCCCCGGGCTATCTTTAAGGATATCTAAAGAGGGTAGTCAGAGGCACGTCCAAACATGACATTTGGTACATGCCCACATTTTTCACAGTAGTTAGTATTCCGTACATGACAGGTAGCAAGCCCATCGCCGCTTATAAGAATACTAACCTATGACACATACCTTCGAATTTTTTGGTTCTAGGGTATGCCGGTTTCCTCACGATGTTTTCCTTCACCGGTTAAGAGCACTGGCATTACGCACATAATTTTTTCGAATGGAAAAACTCATTGGTGCTCGACCAGGTTTGAACCCACGACCTACGGATCGTGAAGCAGGGGTGCTACCACTACACCACCAGCGCTCTCTCTACATCTAGTGTTTATATATTTCAAACACAAAGAAATCCCTTATAAGTTCAATCGCAGCCGAGTTCAGCGCCGCGGTCATTGACCCGCGGTGCCCAGGACAGGGCCAGTGACTGCGTTCCGAAAAGGACAGAAGATTCCCTTGGAAGTATTGATCTGGGAATCAGTTCCTCGCACTCATAGGAGTTCTTACCTGTGTCACTTCCTACTAATATTGTACCTTTAAACGAGCAATTCTTGAATATACACCGAGAAATTTTAATCGTTGTTTTCCCGCAGCGAAGTGGTTTTGTCTTGGTAGTACAATCGTTGTATAAACAAATTAAATATTAGAAACAAAAAATACAGATATAGCATTGTGAAAATTTAATTCGAAAGTGACCACGAACCAATAGTAATTCATTCCGATACCTACGCGAAGGCGGCCGGCGGCGCGTGCGATTCGAATAGTACCTACAAGTTACGTCTAATGTTACTATCGTTCCTCACTTTTTCGAGTTGATGAATATTTTTTAAATTATTTTAAAACAAAACCATCTTTATTTTTTTACTTTAACATAGAGATGTTTCGAAAGTAAGTACTCCTTATGGCAAATTGTTCTGCCGCGGGAAAACAACCATTACAATTTCATGGTGTATGTATGTATATCCTACTAATATTATAAACACGACAGTTTGTAAGAATGTGTAAATGTCAGGATGTCAGGATGTCTGGATGTATGTTTGTTACTCTTTCACGCTGAAACGGCTGAACAGATTTTGACAAATGAGGCGTTGGATTCGTCTGGATCACAAGAGTGACATAGGCTGTACATAATGTTAAATAATTTATTTACCGTTTCATTTTGCAATACGTAATGTCACGTACGGAATACTAATTACTGTGCTATATGTCATGTTTGGACGTGCCCCTGACTACCTTGTTACATATATCCTCAAAGATAAGTAACTAGAGATCTGAGGAGATATTTACCGAGCCCGGGGATTACAGTCGTGTGAGTGTTTGTATTTATATAGAAATACTAATAAGATATTAGAAAATAATAAAAACTCGAATGAAAGTAATTGAAAAATCTCTAGTTACTTAAACCTTTGATGTCTAAAGAGTAGTCAGAGGCACGTCCAAACTACAAAAATTTGAGAAAGAGAAACATACACCGAGCCTGGGGATTACAGTCGTGTGAGTTTTTACACTTAGCTGTCCTTTTATGAGAAGAGATGAATGTCATGTGACGAGAGTGTTAGTATGAATGTGGATGGATACAGGGGTAGAGGTAGAAAAGAAAATAATGGATGGACTGTGTGAAAGATGACGTAAGAAAGGAGTGAGTAAGATGACGGATGACAGAGGGAGATGGAAGATCACATATTGTTCCCGACCACTTAACGCGGGAAAGGAAGATGATGAGTGACCTAGCCGTACATTGCTTAGTAGATAAGATCCTAGTGAACTCTATTACGAATTGTACTGTTCTATAATCTATGTGTTTGCTCTATAATCTATGGTGCTCGCCCGGGCACGCACACACGCGCAGTCTGTGCTAGTGTGAGTGATGCTAATAGCACACTAGTAAGGCTGGCGTGGCTTGGGAAGGGGTAGATAACATTTGAAATTTGTTTTTTGGGTTTTTTTTGGTGAAGAAATTTAAAATATCCTTTTATTCTGCAAAGTAGTCATTTTTCTATGATGGTGTTATAATTTGTAGACATAATACCCATGGCGTAATAAATTCCATTACGCTAGATTGTCCATCAGATACGGACCGTCCTAATTCTTTATTGTTATGCATTTTTATTGCATTTATATACATAACAAAAACAGAAAAAAGAATACATGTACAAAGGCGAGCTGAACCCTACAAAAGTGTTCTACCAGCAAACCTTAGACTAGGGAGAAGCTATAACATATCAATGTCTTCTTCTTCTTCTTCTTCGTTCATGGTTTCTGTCTCATTTGAGATCGGTTTTGCCAGTGTCAAGTGTTTAAATTAGTAGTATTGTTATAGTCAGTGACAAAAGATGGCTGTTTTGTTCAAAATTCGGGATTTCCTCCGGTGGATTTAGAAAGGAACATTTCACTTTAATTCACAAATTTTACACTCGCGTTAAGAACTCGGGCTATATTGGACAAATAACCGCCAAATGAACTAAGATAAAACTCAAAATAACTCGAGAACAAATATAAAAACTAGAGCGACAAAGTGACAGTCGAATGCATCGTAGAAAATCCATTGAAAGTGTCATGTCAGGACTTTTGATTTTTGAAATAAATACTTGAACTTAAATAATGTATTTTAAGAAGAAAATTCTTGTATATTGTCAGTATTTGGTAAATTATAACAATTTGTCCTAATGCTAATAATTTTTCTTTTTGGAGTATTATTTCTGAATTTGCTGATAAGGCGTAATGTTGAGATGGATGTGCAGAGTGACAATGATGGATTAAATAAAAAATGAGTATATTAAAATGTTTGAAAGTGACGCCGGTGACGAAAAGGTGAGGAGTTAATAGGTTAGCGTGGTGACATGTTATGAGGAGAGATGAATGTCATGTGACGAGAGTGTTAGTATGAATGTGGATGGATACAGGGGGAGAGGTAGGACGAAGAAAAGATGAATGAACTGTGTGAAAGATGACATGGTAAGAAAAGAGTGAGTGAGATGACGGATGATAGAGGGAAATGGAAGAAGATCACATGTTATGCCGACCACATGACGTGGGAAAAGGACAGGAAAATGATGATGCTGTTATGGCGTATGAATAAATAAATATATATATCAAAGCACATAGGTATAATAACTGTGATTGAGGCTGTATATATTTTGAGAAATATAATATGGAGTCGATCTATATTTTTCGTAATAAATAAGTAGGCACATTAAATTGCGGATGTTAAATATCTACGAAACGAAGATGTGTGTCATAGGTTAGTATTCTTATAAGCGGCTATGGGCTTGCAACCTGTCACGTACGTAATACTAACTACTGTGCAAAATACTTCTTTTTTTGTAAATACATAATAACACAGACACAGAACAAACATATTATGAGTCCATCACACAAATGTTTGGACTGAGGATCGAACCCACAACCTGCAGCGCAGAAGGCAGAGCTACTACCAACTGAGCTATGAGGCCAGTCAAATTATAGTTCGCCAATGGAGGGTGGCCAACCCTAATTAAATATTAGTTTCCGTGACAACCCTTGAAAAAATAGGGCTGTTACGTATACTATATAGGTGCCTAATTACTAGGTTAGTTCATCGATCGCTACTGTGGTACATACAAACCACACGCCATCTGTCTGTCTGTCAGTTGGACATATTTCAAAACCGTTTTAATAACGACTACTGAAATTACCCGACTTTTCGCGTTTTTTACCATTCTGTAGCTCATGTGGGAAGAGAAAAGCCAGGGGCCTAGCACAAGCCCTTCGGGAGATTTCGTACCATGACCTATAAATTGTATTGAAATAGTGTTACTTTAATAGAAATGTGATGTTTCTGAAATATTTATTTATTTATTTATTATTAAGCACACAAAACAGAACACAATCAAAGAATTAAAAATAGAAAGACACAAAAAAAGATCTAGATTGTATCCCTAAGTATGTGTACCTACATAGCATGATTTATACAGAGCAGACCTGTGTATCCAAATATCGGAGACGAACATTAAACATGTTTAAAGCACGAGTAAAATTAATGTACGATAATATTTTTACAATAAAAAGAAAAAGTAATGATATGATAGTTTGTAAGAGCTTGTGGTAAAGTCAGGTCAAAAATATGATCACAACAGTAGGTAATCCCCGGGCTCGGTAGATATCTTCCTCAGATCTTTTAGTTGCTTAGATCTTTGAGGATATCTAAAAAGGGCAGCCAGAGGCACGTCCAAACATGACATTTGGTACATGCCCACATTTTGCAGTAGTTAGTATTCCGCACGTGACAAGTTGCAAGCCCATTGCCGCTTATAAGAATACTAACCTATGGCGCACACCTTCGAATTTTTGGTTCTAGGGTATGCAGTCTGGTCAAGAGTACCCTAAACCGACGCATGTATGAAGAATGTAATGAGAGTGAATGAAGCAAGAGGTATGTCAGGATCGTAGCAAGTGGAGATCCGTGGTCTCTGCCTACCCCGTCGGGGGACAGGCGTGATTTTATGTATGTACTTATGCTTGTACTATAGAAGGTAAGGAGTGTTAATTTCAAAATCAAAAATGTAATTGAAAATGGCTTACAGTCGCCATATTTGATTTTTTGACATTTTATATAGCGTTGCTTTCTTTTTTGATCCAGGCGAATCCAACACCACATTTTTTGTCAAAATGCGTCTAGCCGTTTTAGCTATGACAATCATTGTGTGCCTTTGAACGCCTCAGTATACTAGTAGGTCTACCATGAGTTTTCACAATCTACACTCGCTAGCGACTGTAGTTAAAAAAATGTATGAAAACTTGCCTACAGCGCCTCTAGCGGATAGTTGGGTACTAAAACCTCACGTAGTTAACTATCCTACGTCACAGTACTACAGCGACTGTAGTTTGCGCTCATAATTTGCTTACAATTTGGTACCATGAGTAACAGTTTTGACAAATGTCATAGTAACGTACTATTACTACTGTAGTAACGTCAGCTGATCTAAATGTGACAACTCATGGTAGACCTACAGTACTCTCAAATGGTGAATGAAAACATCATGAGGTTATCGCCATGACGTAGAACTTAAAAATTCAAATGTCAAGTGTTCGAAAAGAGCCACGGAGGCTCACTTTCATCCTTTTACCACACTGGTTCTTAAAAAATAGTGACACTTTAAGAAATAGCAATCATGAATGGTCAAAGTTTGAACAATTTTCTGGCTTGCAAAGTCAAAGCTTGATCAGTCAATCATCATTCTCCTGCCCTTATCCCACCCGTGGGGTCGGTATGTTTTCTTCTTCCACCACTCCTATCATTCGTCAACTCTGAGTCTTCTTCTTCCTGCCCTTTTCCCACGTTATGGGGTTGGCACAACATGCGATCTTCTTCCATTTCTCTCTGTCATCCGTCATCTTATTACTCACTCCTTCTCTTACTCATAATCATCTTTCACACAGTCCATCCATCTTTTCTTTGGCTTACCTCTATCCCTGTATCCTTCCACATTCATACCTAACACTCTCCTATCATTCGTCAACTCTGAGTCTCTTCTTAGATACATAATCATCTTTCACACAATCAAACCACTTTTTCTCCGGCCTTCCTTTACTTGATAAAAGCTTGATCAAAAAACCTGCCAAATAACTGAAACGTTTCCAAAAGGTTCAAAAACCGAACGCGTCCCCGTTTTCCGGTCAAAGCGATAATTTAAAAATCGAACATTTAAAAATGGTTGTTGCCAGCGCCGGGCGCTCGCTTTCGCCAGTCGCGCGCCGCGCCCGCGCCCCGCTGCACCCTGCACCGCGTCAGTCCGCGCGCTGCAGCCGCCGAGTGCATGCCTCCTGTCGCGATTTGAAAAAAGAACATAATTCAAAAAAAGAAGTGTCTATTTATCTTTATTACTATTCAATTTGACGGCAGTTTTTAGCGGGATTTCAGTTTAATTGTTCCTTTGTTCGCGTCCGCCATGTTGGGTGAGTCTTGATTTCAGTATTTTAGTAATTAAATTGAATTTTTAGTGATTTTTTTAATGTATTTTCGTGCTGAAAATACGTTTTTACGCATTGTGCTATCTAAAAACAGTTTATTGAGCCCGTAATACTAAACAATGCAAGTCTTTGTTTGGTGTCGATGGTTTCATTGAACCTACGTGTATGTAACCTGTGCGTAAAAGACACGGTTCTAATTTCAAACTGAAAGAACAAAATTTCCCGAAACTGAAATAACATGGCATCTTTTAAGAATTACACTAAAATTCTCCACTTGCGAAGAGCACTAAAAATTCTTTGTTTTATTTCAGTATTTTATTTACCGAATTGTGTAAAATTGTGGAAGAATTCCAAATGTCATTTAATTTTCAAGTGGTTTTTGTGTAATCGCTTGTAAAATCAATGGTTACGTCATAGGTCGCCATTTTGAAAAAGGGCGTTCCCTCTCCCTCGCGCCATCTACGTCATTCCAGAAAATTAGTTGTTAGCATTATCCTGTGTCTAATTAAAACTAAACAGAGTCCATGAATTTCTGATCAAATTTGAAGTGTTCAAAATAGGTGTACCTAGTGTAGGACCTTTAATAATTATAGATAAAAACTTGGTCTTATAATAATTAATAATAACCCGTGAGTCGTAAAATTACGGAAAAAAACTTAATATATATTCATAATTAATTTGTAACAGAACAATAAGAATATGTAAATCAAAGTTTTAGTAGAAAGATTAAATCCTTTGTCATTCTTCAAAAAGGATGAGACAAAGGAAATTCGTAAATGGAACGTGATGCGGTACGTTTTCGAAATTCAAAACGATTAATAAAGCTCGACAATTAAATTAATTTGTAAATACATTAATACCTATATTATTAGTCTCTATTTATATTACTAACAGCTCTTTCTTCAATAATCCCGCGCATGTTTTTATTAATAATTCCATCCCTAATTTGTTTAAATTATCTTATTTTATCTTATCTAAAAAAATATGGGAATGCATATGCCAAAAAAAAATATATTAATTTTTGACCAGCTTCCGCCCGCGGCTTCGCCTACAAGGTAGTACCTACATAAAATGTAACCATGTCCTTTCTCATAGTTTATCTTTAAAGCAAATTTCATCAAACTCGGTATAAGTGTTAAAGCGTAACAGCCAGAGTTACTTTCGCATATTAGTATGAATTTGATGGGGGCTTATTCTGGCAGATCGTATTTTCATAATTATATCAGCCCTCATTATGAGTGACGTAGACAGCGTGTCTACAAAGGAGAAGACAAAGTAAGTAGGTACAGTTACCAACAGAAGTCGATGAACACTTTCAAACTTCAAATTTGGCCAAATCACAAATGCTAGGTCGGCAAGTGCAAGCAAAAATGTCTCTTGTCGTCACTAATGTAATGTCTGAAGACTTCTGCGATGCATTCGACTGTCAATTTTGTTGCTCTAGTTTTTATATTTTTCTCGAGTTATTTTGAGTTCCATTGTGTAATTTTGGTGGTTATTTTTCTAATAAAGCTCGAGTTTTTGACGCGAGTGTAAAATATGTGAATTAAAATGAATAGTTCCTTTCTAAATCCATCAGAGGAAATCCCGAGAATTTTGAAATAAACAGCCATATTTTGTCCAAAATTGACAAATGTCATAAACAAAAAAGAAGAAAAAGAACTGTAAGTATATGGCTCTCTAAGATTAATATACGTTTAGGTACATATAATAGATACATTTTTCTTAAGCATGAACATTATTGTATTATTAATTATTATTGAATATTATTAGCATTTATTGTATGTAATGGTGTGGTTTTAATTTTCTATCGATAAAATCGGAAATCGGGATTAATTCTTAATGCCTCAGACCTATAGGTAAATAAAATTAACCATAGGTCAATGGGCTAACCACTCATTGTAAGGGAAATGGGTGTCTGATCCAGACACTGCCATAATTATTATTATTATTTTTTATTATTTATTATAAGCATTAGCAATGTCAAGAAGGTAGTATAACTTTGATATTTCGTACCATGACCTATAAATTGTACTGAAGTAGTGTTACTTCAAGCTTGAAATGTGACGTTTCTGAAACATAATGGTTTGTAAGAGCAGAGGGTCTACCATGAGTTTTCACAATCTCGCTTTTGCATAGCTCATGGTACGAAATAACCATGTAATTTTCTAATTCTAATTCGGTAATGTATTATGAATTCGTGGTAAGGCCCTTTTATATACATTTACTTTTCATACATTTTTTTTAACTACACTCGCTAGCGACTGTAGTTAAAAAAAATGTATGAAAACTTGGTACAGCGCCTCTAGCGGATAGTTGGGTACTAACACGTCACGTAGTTAACTATCCTACGTCACAGTACTACAGCGACTGTAGTTTGCGCTCATTAATTTGTTTAGATTTGGTACCATGAGTAACAATTTCGACAGATGTCATAGTAACGTACTATTACTACTGTAGTAACGTCAGCCGATCTAAATGTGACAACTCATGGTAGACGTACTGGTAAGTCCTGACCAGGGGCCTTACCACGAATTCATAATACATTACCGAATTAGAATTAGAAAATTACATGGTTATTTCGTACCATGAGCTATGCAAATTGTATTGAAGTAGTGACATTTATATAATGGAATCGTTACGTAATCGTTTTGGACTTCGTGGTAAGGCTCCTGGTGCATATTTGGCTCAACGTACCATTACCATTCAACGTGGTAATGCCTGTCTTGAAGACGGTTCTCTCTGCCAGTGATCTGGACCAGTTGAGCTATCTTTGGATCATTTGTAGCGGTTGATAGCAGAATTATTTCACAATTTTCACGGGTTTTTTGAAGATTTCTGAACACACTTAAATAATGTTCCAAAAATAAGTACTTAGATGACAAAAATAGCTTGGGACGAATCAGCTCCAACTCTGCTAGGTGTCCCTAACAACATTAACAAGGATCATACAAAGCGCTAGGACCAGCGAGTTTCTTGTCAGTTCTTCTCGCACTGGGGATAGGACTGGAATTGGCATCTAAACTCACCTAGTATGTAACGTCTTACATACTAGGTGAGTCTAGATTCCAATTCAAAATGATCCCTGTGATTTTGAATTTTTACCTATTTATTCTCTGACTTCGCTTGGGAAGAATATTTGGACTCATCTAGACCGGAGGGCTTAGACAAGCGGCATGGACGCTAATGGATTGGAATGGAGTTTCCCGATTGAATTCCCCGATTAATGTTTGTGTCGCTTGTCTCAAGGGGCAGGCAGGAGCAAAGAAAGGACTAGTGAGACATAGCGTCTACCTATATGATAATGGCCACAAGTGGGCGGGAAGGCACGATAACTAATTACAATGAGATAACCAGTGTGATAACGCTATCTCGAGCAATGACCTTTGCATCTGTCCCGGCATTGTGTTATTATTACCAAGAATTTAGTATTATTTTTCGAAATAAATACGAATCTACCCCTATACCCCTTTCGCTAGTTGATCCCCAGGCTCGGTAGATATCTCCTCAGTACCGTCGATTCTGTAAAATTCTCGCATCTCACATCGCAATTTACTCTCACTTCTTCTTCTTCTTCAATTATGGCATCTGTCTCTTAGAGAACAATTTTGCCAGTGTCAAGTGTATTTATTTATAAGTATTGTCAACGTCACAGAGTCATAGTCAAGTTGTCAAGTCAATTTTAAACAAAAGATGGCTGTTTTGTTGAAAATTTTCGGGATTTCCTCCAATGGAATTTGAAAAGAACTATTCACTCTAATTAACATACTTTACACTCGCGTCAAGAACCCGGGCTTTATTGGCAAAATAACCACCAAAATTACGCAATAAAACTCAAAATAACACGAGAAAACATATAAAAACCAGAGCGACGTAGTTGTCAGGCAAATACACCGCAGAAAATCCTCTTCTCGCATCTCACATCGCAATTTACTCTCACTTCGCGTAGGCTTCAAAATGACATTTGACATTGATCTTTTTATTTGACACTTTGAATCGGGTTCGAGTGCGAAGTGAGCGTCGAAGTGACTTGGGAATTACCTCATAGAATGCTATTTCTTACGTCATCTCATACTTTATCTGTCAAAATCTCCCCGTCAATTTAGTTCAACTCGCTGACACGCTCGCTAGAGTGGCGCTAGTGTAAATTCGAATTATCAACCGAGTTTTTAGAATGCCAATCAAGAAACTCACAGCGGATTCAGATTCGATTTTTAGAATGACGTCTTACAGAATCACACAGCAGATCTCTAGTTACTTATATCTTTGAGGCCCTTCGCTATTAAATCCCCAGGTTCTGTAGATATCTGATAAACTCTAGTTACTTATATCTCTGAGGATACCTTAAGGGTAGTCAGAGGAATATCCAAACATGATAATTAGCACCAGTGCTCCAACGGTGTCTCAAATATTTAATAAGATCACAAAATAAATAAAATCGCTTAAAAAAAATAGAATACCTCAATCTGTGTCTTTTTTGGATAAATTTGGCCAGCGTCAACTGTTTAAATTAGTAATTGTCACAAAGTCAGTCAAATTGTCAAGTCAATTTTAAACTAAAAATGGCTGTTTAGTTCAAAGTTCTCGGGATTTCCTCCGATGGCTTTAGAAAGGAACTATTCACTTTAATTCATATATCTTACACTCGCGTCAAGAACTCGGGCTTTTTTGGAAAAATAGCCACCAAAATTATACAATAAAACTCAAATAATACGAGAAAAAATATTAAAACTAGAGCAACAAAGTTGACAGACGAAGCATCGCAGGAAATCTTATACATATATCTTAAATATAGGTAGTTTGTGTATTAAGATATGTATATTTCTTTAAATTAACAGCCAATCCCGAGCCACCAGGCAGGTAGCAAAGAAGACAAACAAAAAATGGGACCCTTATTCCTAGAACAAATATTCAGAGACGGGTTGATGGACTCTACATAGAATCAAGAATATAGCGTTATACAAACTACTAATTTCCACACGCGACTCCGGCCGCGTGGTACTTACCCGGATAAAACTAATAAATTATAGTTTAAAAAAACTAAAAAACCACGCTTTTATAGCTTAATCGAACTAAAAAGTAGAAAACGGTCCTAATAAGGATATTGGGAAACTGTTATTAAATTATTAAAGATTAAAGATTAAAGATTATTTATTTCAATAAAACATTGTTACACAAAAACTCATAAAGACTATCAATATTGCATTGTCATCGGTCCTTGATACGTGTGCAAAGTTTAAAATTAATCAAACTTCTGGAAATTGGTGAAAATTATGCTCAAAGATTCCATTACATACATACATAGATACAACCCAACCTAATAAAAAGCTTGATAAAAAGTAGCCTATGTGTTATTCCAGTATTACAAGTTTCATGCAGATCCGTTCAGCCGTTTCAGCGTGATTGGGTAACAAATATACATCCAAACTTTAGCATTTATTCGTATAATATTAATAGGGTTACAAACTAGACCATCTTGCCATGACTATCAAAACCTATATTCTGCTCTGTCCACCTGTGAAAACTACATGGAAATCTGTTCAGTAGTTTCGGATATGTGTGCGAACAAACAAACAAACAGATAGAACAGAATACTAATAATAGCTGATACTTTTCTGTTACTCTTAGTCACCCGCTTTAGTATTTTAAAACTTTTATTCAATCTACAGACAAACCGGGCTTGACTGCTTCATTATATGCATATAGATATGCAAGAATTTATCAAAATTGGGCCATCCCGACCCGCCCCACGTCCAGGTAGCGACCTCATAGATATAACAAAAGAGTGCATAGACCAATAGATCTATAGATCGCTCGGCTACGTCTACGATTGGCTGCGCTTGCGTCGCCCGCCCTTTGCCAGAGTGACAACGCCGCATGCAACTGTCATGGCCCTTTTGAGCTTTTTACCCCGCGTTTACATGTAGTACAAGATACATGATCACAACACAACATCTAAAAGAGTCTTAAAGTATACCTATCCTACTAATATTATAAACGTGAAAGTTGTAAGAATGTATGGATGGATGGATGGATCTCTCTCTTTCACGCTAAAAAGGCTGAACGGATCTGAATGAAATTTGGCACAGATATAGATTATGGTATGGAATAACACATAGGCTACTTTTTATCCCGGAAAAATGAATGGTTCCCGTGGGATATGTGTTTTTGTTTTTCAAGGTTTAAGCGGGCGAAGCCGCGGGTGGAAGCTAGGACTTATAATAATACTGAAACAGGTCAAAATCTGCACATTAAAGATATTTTGAAAATTTTTGAAGGGCACTCTAGAATCGTAACTGCAGCCAAAACAGATTTTTTTCATTTTTGTCTTTCTGTCTGTCTGTCTGTCTGTGTCTGCGCCGAGCATCATGCCGAAATTACTGAATGAAATCAAATGAAACTTGGCACGGTTTGAGTTCATACTACGAGGTAGGACATGGGATACTTTTTATCCTGAAATTCTGCACGCCGTATACAATATTACACTCGCGTCAAGAACTTTGGCTTTATTGGATAAATAACGAGCAAAATTACACAATAAAACTCAAAATAACTCGAGAACTAACGGAATACTAACTACTTTGCAAAATGTGGGCATGTACCAAATGTCATGTTTGGCCTTTGACTAACCTCTTTAGATATTCTCAAAGATTTAAGTAGCTAAAAATCTGAAAAGATATCTACCGAGCCTGGGGATTACAGTCGTGATCATATAAGCTACACTTACGACATGATTGAGTCAATTTAGTAAGGATAAAAAATCTCACAAAACGTCGTAAGTGCAGTTAGGTCACTTGGAATGATTCTGATTTTTAAGAATTGTAGATACGACAAATATTCATCTAGACGTATGTAGGTAGAACATAGAGCTACGCCGATTAGATAGATCGGTCCGTCTTGAAAAGTAGATAAAAAAAACATTAAAAATTCAGTTACGCCAAAAGTGTTGGTTACGTCTTTTCGTCAGAACAGCGACGATTTCATCATCTTCCTGCCCTTATCCCACGCTATGTGGTCGGCACAACATGTGATCTTCTTCCATCTCCCTCTGTCACTCGTCATCTCAGTACTCACTCCTTTCTTACCCATGTTATCTTTCACACAGTCCATCCATCTTTTCTTTGGTCTACCTCTACCCCTGTATCCATCCACATTCATACTAACACTCTCGTCACATGACAATCATCTCTTCTCATAACATGTCCATACCACGCTAACCTATTACTCCTCATCTTTTCTGTCACCGGTGCCACTTTCAGACTTCCTCTGATACGAGTACACTCATTCCGTATTTTATCCATCCTTGTCACTCCACACATCCATCTCAACATTCGCATTATATATTTATATTATATATTTTTATATATTTCAACAGCGACGATATTAAGTATTTTTTTTTTTATAACTCGAGATCAAATATTAAAACTAGGGCAACAATATTGACAGGCGAATGCGTCGCAGAAAATCAAATAAGGTATCATTGGATTCGTCTTGAGTCACAACAGTAACACACACAAAATGTCAAAAAATCAAAATGGCGGCTGTACGATGCTATTTTCAATTACTTTCAGTCTGGTTTTTAATTTTTGCATTAAATACTAGTTATTCATGTATTCCACTAGGTTAAGTAACGCAAGTCTACGCTAATCTAAATTTTAAATTTATTCAAAAAGGATTTGTTATAATTAACTGGCTTGCGCGCACGGCTCCACTCGCTTGGCCACGGATAAAAAGTAGCCTGTGTTAGTTTTGGTTATAAACTACGCGTATTCCAAGTTTCATCCAGTACGTCGATTTTATAAAATTCAAACATCAACTCGCATCTCACATCGCTATTAACTCTCACTTCGCTTATGACGCTTTTTATTTGACACTTTGAATCGGGTTCGAGTGCGAAGCGAGCGTCGAAGTGACTTGGGAATTACCGTATAAAATGCCAATCTTACGTCATCTCATACTTTATCTGTCAAAATCTCCCCGTCAATTTAGTTCAACTCGCTGACACGCTCGCAAGAGTGGCGCTAGTGTAAATTCAAATTATCAACCGAGTTTTTAGAATGCCAATCAAGAAACTCACAGCGGATTCAGATTCGAAGTTTAGAATGAGGTCTAACAGAATCACGCGACAGATTTCAGCGTGAAAAAGTAACAAACATCCAAACATCCTTACAAACTTTCACGTTTATAATATTAGTAGGGTGACTTGAAATGAGTCACTTCTATTTAAAATATATAAGTAGGTTGATTAATTTGTCACTTGTTCTTTAATGGCCACCCTAAGTCAGTGACTGTCCAGAGGCCAACAAGCTCTTACATACCTTAATGTTTCAGAAACGTCACATTTCAAGCTTGAAGTAACACTAATTCAATACAATTTATAGGTCATGGTACGAAATATCCAAGTTAATAATAATAATAATAATAAATACTTTAATGAGGACACGATTACTAAGAAATATAATAAAATAGTCTAGATGTAAGTGTAGTGTCTCTTAATCGGCGGTCTAATCACTCGAGGCGATCTCTTCCAGACAACCGACCGTGTAAAGTTAAATTAAGTACTTTGATATTGCTAGAGCTTGTGATAAGGTAAAGCCCCTGGATTAATTTTTATCTGTATATTTTTGTAAAAAGGTTTACAAATTTTATACACTAAATACTGTGTAATATTATAGGTATGTGCTAAATATATTGTTTGGACGTGCCCCTGACTACTCTTTAGATATCCTCAAAAGATCTAAGTAACTAAAGATCTGAGGAGAAATCTACCGAGCCTGGGGATTACAGTCGTGATCATAATATTTATATAAAATCTATATCCTACTAATATTATAAACGCGAAAGTTTGTAAGAATGTAAGGATGTCTGGATGTATGTTTGTTACTTTTTCACGCTGAAATGGCTGAACGCATCTGGATGAAATTTGGCACAGATATAGATTATAGTCTGGAATAGCACATAAGCTAGTTTTTATCCCGGAAAAATGTACGGTTCCCGTGGGATAGATTTATGTTTGTTTTTGTTTTTCAAGGTACCACGCGGGCGAAGCCGTGGGCGGAAGCTAGTATATAATAAAATCTATGAAATACCTTGTATGTACAATTATTGATATTTTCAAATAAAAATAAGTGCTTCCTGAAGAAGACACGCAGTTTCACACAAAACAACCCTTTTAGAAAAATTTGTCTGTTTATCTGTGCGTTTGTACACGCTAATCCCCGCAACGACTAAAACAAATCTAATACAGAACGTCGATTCTGTAAAATTCAAACATCAACTCACATCTCACATCGCAATTCATTCTCACTTCGCCTAGGGTTCAAAATGACATTTGACATTGATCTTTTTATTTGACACTTTGAATCGGGTTCGAGTGCGAAGCGAGCGTCGAAGTGACTTGGGAATTACCGTATAGAATGTCACTCCTTACGTCATCATTATCTGTCAAAATCTCCCCGTCAATTTAGTTCAACTCGCTGACACGCTCGCAAGAGTGGCGCTAGTGTCAATTCGAATTATCAACCGAGTTTTTAGAATACCAATCAAGAAACTCACAGCGGATTCAGATTCGAAGTTTAGAATGAAGTCTTACAGAATCACACAAAAGTTTTCACTAATATATTGTGATAAGCTTAGATTAAAGCTTATGCTTTGTTTATTTTTTGCTATTCGAAGGTATGTGTCATAGGTTAGTATTCTAATAAGCGGCGATGGGCTTGCAACCTGTCACGTACGGAATACTTACTACTTTGCAAAATGTGGGCATGTACCAAATGTCATGTTTGGACTTGCCTCTGACTACCCTCTTTAGATATCCTCAAAGATCTAAGTAACTAAAAATCTGAGAAGATATCTACCGAGCCTGGGGATTACAGTCGTGATCATATTTATTTTATTTTTATTTTTTTTATTTTTTTGTTTAATCAAAATCGGTTTACAAATAAAAAAGATATGATAATTTTACTTATTCCTCACGCGTGTTGGACGCTATACGTATGAGTAATCTAATGCGTACAAAGTCGCGGGTAACAGCTTGTATATTAATAAAACTCACGTTACTGACTGACTGGCTGATTGACTGACTGACTGACTGACCGACTGACCTAGAGCCTAGTGAGCTGAATTTCAGCAAATTCGAATTCGGGCTAGGGATTTCCTGTGATGCATTCGACTGTCAATTTTGTCGCTCTAGTTTTAATATTTGTTCTCGAGTTTTTTTGAGTTTTTTTTCCCACATTTTTAACAGTAGGAAGTATTCCGTACGTGACAGGTTGCAAGCCCATAGCTGCTTATAAGAATACTAACATGAACCCTACTTCGAATTTTCAGTTCAAGGGTATCCGGTTTCCTCACGATGTTTTCCTTCACCGTTTAAGAGCACAATTATTACGCATATAAATTTATCGACAATACTTCTTATTGTAAATAATTATTTACTGGTGTGTTCCATCACCGTTTAGAAGCAGAACTATTATGCACATTAACTTTTCGATAATACTTCTTGGTTATAATTCTATACTGATGTGTTCCATCACCGTTTAAGAGCACAATCATTAAGCACATTTATCATTCGATACTTCTTCTTAGATTAACTGTATATATTTATTATAATTCTATACCGGTGTGTTCCATCACCGTTTAGGAGCACTGCCACTAAATAAACAGTTAGTGTCCAAACTGATAATACAATGAGGCTAAATATAATGCGCGCGCGCAAGGTCACGTGACGTCGCGCGCGCAGGTTGTTCACACCACCGGCCGCACCGAGATCTAATCTATAACTGGGAGAGTCATAAGCAGATCCACTAAGCGTTCAGCGCGGTCACCAGGTAATCCCTGGTCCTAGGGTTTGAGACTGGGGTGTTGATAATAACGGGGTACAAGTTAACTCAACTTTTCGTCTTAATATTTATATAATACTAGCTGACCCGGCAGACTTCGTACTTATTTAGAAGACGTTCGTATGGGAAATAGAAAAGGGCTATTTTTAGGGTTTTCCCGGCAGTTATTAGAATTTTTCTTACCTTTTAAACCTTCCCTAGACCTCCACGAACATTTCAAGACCAAGATAAGATAAATCCGTTTAGCCGTTCTCGAGTTTTAGCGAGACTAACGAACAGCAATTATTTTTTATATATAAGAGAAGAAGATACATGAATTACTCGGTTAGAGGTATATTATATCAATAGCGCAAAAGTTCGAGATTGTTATTTGATATCTGTTAAAACAGAGTCATTTTTGTCTTTCTACTATATTCTACTGTCTACTATCAATGTACTAATTAAAATAAATAAATATTCATAAGAGAATAAAAAATAATTACAAATGCTTATTCGACATATTTTTTTATTCGAACCTGGGGATTTAAAATCCCTAATACTATATCAAAAAATATTTTCTGTCAAACATCAAATAAATGTTATCGATAACAAAAATACTCTGTTTTTAATTTATTTAACAAAAATAATAATAAATAATTGAAAACTACACACCTACTCAGGTAACCAACAAAGATTTCTTTTGGGTATATTTTTTTATATCTGTTGGTATTTTAAAATAAATTACCATTTTAACCTTAATCGAACTCTACATACATTTAATAACACATTGATATTGATTTTGTGAGTAAAATCAAAAGTTATAATTCATTTATAATTCAAAAAAAAAGTTTAAATGAAGCACACGTGCATTTAAAAATATATTTTATAAATACTTTGCATTTAAATGACACGCATTAAAAGTAAATTTAGTGTTTTAAAATATGAACCTATGAAAAAAAACATAATCTTATTAGGTTACACTTTTTTTATTGTTTTCATAGGTAACCTTTAAATAAATTACCAATAAAACCTGAGTCTCACTCTACTCGTATTATAATATACATTTAATAATAAATTAATAATGAAAAAAAAAAAATCTTCAATGCATGCAAAAAAGTTAATTATTTCAATGTAATAAAAAAAAAGTTAAAATGCATTAGGTCCGCGATCACTGCACAGGATAGTAAAAGCCGGCAACGTCGCGCGCTGTTCGAGCGTCGTGTCGCGGGGGAGCATCTGCCCTCTCCCTCCCACACACGCTCCGTCTCCCTCCTTGTCTATGTCCTTTTGTCGCGCTCGCTGCACTGTGGATACTGAAAGGGGGAAAGTTTTGGTTCTTTTTCTCGGGGGTTTAATTTTGGGGTAGTGATGAATGAGTTAGTACCTTACTTTTTAGTTTTTTTTATGTTTTACGTGTGAAATATGTTTGGACGTGACTGTGACTACCTCTTTTTATAATAAAAAATGAAAGTACTACGGTTTCGTGACTCGTCCTTTGATTTGACGATTTGGCGAAACTCGAACTGTAAATTTTTATTAGAAAAATTACAATTCATGTTATTTTAATAATTACTTAATTGTTTTTTTTTTTTTGTTTCAGATACAGTAATGGAAGTTTTGAAAATAACAGTGGTTAGTAAAGTTTTTTTTATTTATTTTCCAAGAGTTTTACTGTATTTATAATTTTATTTTTATTCGTTCATTTCACAAGTTAGTTAATTTTCAGACTTTCACTACATTTATCATTTTACTTGTCAGTCGTTCATTTCTCTAAGTGTTAGGTGAGGCTAGATTTTCCTTCTAATACTGACCAGAAAAAAAGTACAGTTATTGAAGAAATCTTTCAAAGATTTTTTTTCTCCACTTCATACTTTTTCATGTAATTGGAAAAGTTATTTATTTTCATTTAAGTTTTTATTTGACATCGAATTGGTAGGTACGTTTAAATTATAAAAAAAAGGAAGAATAATAATTAATTTGAATAAATCTTATGAATAAAATAATTAAAAAATATACCAAGTTTTAGTTTTTATTACAAATTTACCAATATTATTAAAAAAATAGGTACTTTAGTAAACATAAATTTAAACCAACTTATTAAGAATATGTTCTAATTATTATTATCTATTAATTAATATGATAATGGTTAGTTTCAAAATTGCGATTTTATTGAATAAAAATACATATTTAGATTTTGACTTTAACTACGAGTATAGTAGATTATAGGTAGGTAATGTATAAGGTAGGTCTAATACAATATTAGGTTTTAATACTTACAGCAATGTAGCCAACGAGCGACGGTAAATTATAAATAGCCTACGAATAATAATGTATTTGAAAAAAAAAATGCATTGCCTAACATACATTTACCAATTTTAATTTTTCTCCATCAACTAGTTAAAACGTATATTTAATACAAATATTTCTATTTCAATCTCACCAAATTTTATTACGAATGGTGGAACAAAAAAATTGAATTTTGATTTTTTTTGCAGTTTCCACCAGCCATTGCTATACTTATGTATTTCAACCAAAGTAGGTTGGAAACCTATGTATTTACTTTTTTGATTTCTTACCTATTTACTTACTGAACTGTTAATTAATTAAATATTAAATATTTAATATGAAATAGCCTACAAAATAAAATTACTGTATAATTTAAAATCTATATAAAAGTGACTGAGTTTAAACCTCTATAAAAAGACCTAAATATGATTAAATTTAAATAAAAATTAAATCACAATAAGCTCACTGTTTCAAATTATAGGAAATAAAACATTTTTAATAAAAAATAATTTAAAATAATAAGAAAAAAATCGTTAGAAACCGCATGTCAACTCACAAAAAATGCACGTTAGAAAAAGTATAGATTATAACGTTTATTTATAAAAATTCTTTACATTATTCAAAATAAGGGTTCCCAACTGTCCATCCTAAGGGTAATTCTAAGATATTTCTATAAAATTGTAAGAAAAGATATAAAAAAAAGTCAACCTTGCATATAAAATTAACATGAACCCCAAAGCCATTAGTCTCGTGGCAACCCCATAATGTCGAACACGTCTTCCTGGATCCAAAAACATATAATTTTCGTCGAAAATCAAATTAAATCACTGGAAAAGAGGTTGATGTAAAAAGTTGAGGTCGACCGGCGCTCGCGCATCGTCCCGTTATTTTTTCACAGACGGTGCGAGGATTCTAATAGCCGTCTCGCTCGCACGCGGGCCGCCTACCCACTCCCACTGAAACAGGCGAGAGGGTACGGTGACCGTGATTTTTGATACTTTTATTTTTTTTTGCCTTTTTAAGGAAACGCGGTGATACTTATCCGGAAGATGGGTATATGTAACTAAGTTACGGATTTTGCGGTTAGTGACTGGCGGAAGTATAGTTAAGGTCAAGAAACCTTCTTAATCTAAGCAATTTCTTGGAATTACTACTTTTAAACACCAAATTTTTATGATGAAAATTCTCAATTTTTTTATTTGGATTGTTATCTAGAATACAGCAGGCTTATATTTTTCACGACACGATCCATAAAAAAATATCAGAGTAATGCAAATTAAATTATCGGTTTTGATAAAATTAGACCGTAAAATGACATGTAAAAGCATGCGTCACTTAATTACATAACTGTTTTATTTAATTCCACCGTACGGCACTCGTGCCATGCTTGATTTAAACCTGAAATAGCAGTAAATTTTCAGTTTAGGAGTTACTCATAATTTAACGATCTACTTTTATTGGTAGGTACTTAGCTGCAGCCCGCGAAATTGTCCACGATTTTTTTTTGAAACAAAATACAGCCCAAGCCCTAGCTCAGATTACAATTCATCTCTGACCAAATTTCATTACGATCAGTTCCGTGAAAAGGTAACAAAAACATTAAGTTACTTTTTAATTTATTAATAAAAGTTATAGCAAAATATCAATCATTTGTTTTATTTGAATCAAAATTGGATATTTATTCTTTTTTACATCTGATAAATTAACATGAAACCATGTATCTACAAGGTGTCCCGGAACTAGTTTATTATCCCAAAAAACTTTTCAAAGAACAATTCTTGACATTTCCGCGAATAAAAAATCTACTACAACGTTAGTGAATTCGATTCTCATGACAAATTAATAAAAAGTTTCACCAGAAAACTCAACACACTAATGTTCTAAATTCACAAAGTTGAGTTCTTGATATTAGCAAATGAAAATCCAAGTTTTTACAAGTAAAAATGAAGCCTTGGCTAAAAACTTGTTCAGAAATGTAGGTTACTTTTTTCGCCGCAACTAGTCATTAAATGTCAAGAATAAACATTTATGAGTCTTAAAGTATTATTTATGATGTTGTGGGTAGTTGTAAATTCATTTAAACGTCAGCTTGTACTTAAAATTGGTTGGTACACTTTTAAAGTAAATATTGGGTAATATTTTTATCTAATTACGATTGCCAGTTAGATATTTTTGTACCTTTTTAATGATTCTTATTGGATTATTCTCCTAATTATTGTAAGGAATCAATTATTTTATTTGTCATAAAAGAATAAAACCGATTTTCATAAACTTAATGGTATTTTTCCTATTTTTGCAAAATCTTTTTAATTTTGTTGCAATAAATGAAACTAAAATTCCTTGGGATATATTTAACAACCAATGAAGTTATCATTACAAGTTAAACTAATCTATCCTGTACTAAGAATAGTCTCAGAGTCATCAAGTAAGAACTTTTTGCGGAGACCGTCTAATTGAACTGATGCTATAAATAGAGTCTATAAATAGAGGCCACTGTTGCCAAGCGAGGCTATCGTACTGCATTGCACACTTGCGACTTTCATACATTCCTTGTTGGGTTTTGCATTTTTTTGCTGCAAGCTGACAGTACAAGTCGGGGCTGCGAATAAAATCTGGCCGACAAGCTTAAATTAACTTTATGTACGATTTTTTTTTGGGAAATATTCTGGGTGTACATACCTAGATTAAAACCATAAACAGTGTAATAAATATTTAGATACCAAAATAATTTAATGTTATTAATAGCGTTTGCAAATAAAAAACAGTTTTTTTTTGGAAATATTTTGGGTGTAAAAATACAGAGATTAAAGCCATGATATCTAACATTCATTTTAATTATATACTTTGCTATTAAAATAATTTGATGCTATTTAAAGCCAGTATAAATAAAAAAGAGGTTACTTTTGGGAAATATTTTGAATGTAAAATAGCTATATACAAATTATAATATCTAACATACAGGACGATAAATACGTAAATACAAAAAAAAATATTAAAAGCGAGTGCAAATAAAAAATATAGTTGGTAATACTAATGAAAACTAATACCTAATTAATATAGAAGTCGCTAGTCTGTGAGTTCGGTCCGCTGCATTCATTGAGCCGCATCGGTCATTCATTCATTTCTACGATGTCAGAATTGTCTATGAAAAGGGTGATTAACACTTGGCAAGCTGTCAGTGTCACAATAGTATTTTATTAAACCTACTTGTTACGACTGATGTAATCAAACACGCTGTGAACAAGGACGGAGTTAAAATTAAAAAAAAACAAACCTATACTTTTCTCAAAAACAAAAGCTAACGAGCCAAAAAAACCGTAGCGTAAGTACCAAGAGCTTGCGTCGCGCTACATCGATCGAAATTCAAACGCGGAACAAAAAGTGGACCGCATCGCGTCTCCCGCTCGCACTCGGTCGCAGACGCGGCGCGAGAGCGAGATAGAAGCTCGTCGCCCGCGCCCACGGCGGCGTAGGCTGGTACATTGAACCCTGTTTCGAGTCTGCGCTGTCAAAATTACGTCTATCTCCCTCTAAACCTGAAGGCGTTAGGCTCCGGCAAAATTCGAATCGACCGCTTTCGAGATTTCACCGCGACTTCTGTTCCCGGCGCGTGACACGCCGCGTCTACGTTCCAAATTCGAATTCGAACCTCCAAAGTGCCAGTGACGTGTCTATAGCTGCAGTGACGTTAGGCCTAACCTTGAATCGGTGAGTCCAGTTTCTAGGTTAAACCTTGATTAATTAATCTCTATATTAAGACACGAGGTCATGTCTCGAGAGAGATTGACAGACCCAGAGACTGCGGAAGAGCTAAACTAACGTTTATGTCGTCAAAAAGAGACATTTCCTTTTGACAAAATCACAAATTTATATCAATGTATCAATATATTCTTCCGTAGAGATACGTTGGAGATAGTTTCTAGGACATTTCTTAAGATCTAGATATTTAGAATATCCAATAGTCACTTTCAATTCTCTCCTTTCAACACACTGGTCTGAATAACAAGTGACAAGGATTAGAACCATGCGGTCTACGTCACGTGGGTTTAAAAAAAAATTGGTAGGTTACCTAATTTATATCTAGTTCTGTCTGTGTTGGTGAAATAACTAGTGAGGGGAGAGGTGTTAGATTGATGCTAGATATGTCTTCTCTATAGGCCCATCCTATCCTATCCTACTAATTTATAAACGCGAAAGTTTGTAAGAATGTATGTACGTTTGTTACTCTTTCACGCTGAAACGGCTGAACGGATCTGGATGAAATTTGGCACAGAGCTAGATTATAGTCCGGAATAGCACAAAGGCTACTTTTTATCCCGGAAAAATTTACGGTTCCCGTGGATAGATTTGTTTTTGTTTTTCAGGGTACCAAGCGGGCGAAGCCGTGGGCGGAAGCTAGTATAATATGACTCTGGTACGCTTTATAATCTTCGTACCACAATGGTAACACGATAAAAAAGGTAGATAATATTGTAGAGTATTGAATTTTTATTATTGAAGTTTTTGAAATGATAAAGCAAAAAATATTAAATATTACATAGATCTATAAATATTGACCCAAATAAATCTAAATTTGAGTCTGGAGTCAGTACTTGCTTTCCTTAGTTTGGTGCTAGATGGCGTTGTGTGAAATGTCCAAAAAAAAAAACAAAGAAAAAAAAAGTTAACCTAACTAACTTTAAAACTAAGAGTAGGTACCTAGGTATCTTTAATTAAAATCTCTAACCCTAGGTTACAAAATATCTACCTAGACTACTACAAAATTACTTTCATTAATTACTCGTACCTATATAATATATAATTAAGTAGGGTAGGTACTTAAATTATCGTAAGTATACTTTATTTCCATCTTGAATGTTATTAGCTTCCCCCTACGGCTTTGCTCGCATGGTACCTACATAAAATATAGCCTATATTTATCCTGAAAGTTCATTCTACACATTGGTAAATTAATTTTTGAAATCAGATGAATAGTTTCAGAGATAAGTGACAAAAATATATTATCCTAATTAAAATTATTTTTTCAAAAACACTACAGCCGTTATAAAAATATTTTACTACTAAAATTAAAATATTTTTTTCAAAAACTACTAAGCATCAAATGTAGAACAGTAGTTAAAGATGTCATAGGTTAGTGTTCTTATAAGCGGCGATGGGCTTGCAACCTGTCACGTACGGAATACTAACTACTATACAAAATGTGGGCATGTGCCAAATATAACGTTTGGACGTGCTGACTACCCTCTTTAGATATCCTCAAAGATCTAAGTAACTAGAGATCTGAGGAGATATCTACCGAGCCCGGGGATTACAGTCGTGTGAGCGTTATTTTGTAGGCCTAATGAAATTGAACAATGTGAAAAAAAAATAAGCTAAGTACACATCAAAATAGATAAGAAATATACAAATTTTAATATTTTTTGTAGTGCTCAGTCCACACTCAAGTGTTTCATGTTTCAACCCAGACAAAATTTATCTCGACTCTACCCAATCAAAACTCTACCTATTTTTGTTTCTACCTAATCCTCAAATATGGGCATTGTCACAGTGTCATTGAAACAGCTTGTAAACTATTATATTATTCACTAGCTTTCGCCCACGGCTTCGCCCGCGTGGTACCTTGAAAAACAAAAACAAATCTATCCCGCGGGAACCGTACACTTTTCCGAGATAAAAAGTAGCCTATGTGCTATTCCAGACTATAATCTACCTCTGTGCCAAATTTCATCCAGATCCGTTCAGCCGTTTCTGCGTGAAAGAGTAACAAACATCCATACATACCTACTTTCACGTTTATAATATTGGTAGGATTTATAATGTAATTTTTTAAGTAATATTTTCGTAATAATAGTAGTAATATTAATTAAGCCATTTCTATTTTTTTTCTACATTTCTCACTATTTTAAGTATGATGCCAAAAATTTTACGTCATCTCTCTCAATGACATAATCCATACTAATATTAAAAATGCGTACATTACTGTTTGTTTGTTACCTTTTCAAGACTTAACGGCTGAACGGATCGTAATGAAATTTGACAAGGAGATAGATTATATCCTGGAGATGGACATAGGTTATCTATTGTCTCAAAATATAATCTTGAAGGGGCTGAAATAGGGGTTGGAAGATTGTATGGGAACGCATGGTTAAGCAACGCTGGGCGCAGCTCATTTTTGGATGGGTGACCGCCACATTTTGCACTCCATAGAAATTTCCCAATTAACCGATATCAATAGTATCAGTATTAATCCTTCTTATAATATTATAAACGTAAAAGTTTGCATGTATGGATGTTTGCTACTCTTTCACGTAGAAATGGCTGAACGGATCTGGATAAAATTTGACTTAGAGATAGATATAGTCTGCATTAGCATATATGCTATTTTTTATCCCGTAAAATTTACGTTTCCCGTAGGATAGATTTGTATTCGTTTTTCAATCACGCGGACGAAGCCGTAGGCGGAAACTAGTATGTTATATTGATGGATTTTTGCGAACAAAGTCGCGTGTTACAACTATCTAATTTTCCAAACACATTGTCGAAATTTTTCGTAGTGACAAATATCTCTCACTTTTTCTAACATAGAGTCTAAGCAAAGGTCGTTAGGCGTCGCCGGAGTCCTGGGGCCTCACCACGAATTCATAATACATTACCGAATTAGTATTACATTGTTATTTCGTACCATGACCTATGCAAATATGCAAATATGCTAGTATGGAAGTAGTGACGTTTCTATAATGGAATCGTTACGGAATCGTTCTGAAAGACTTCGTGGTAAGGCCCCTGGCGTCCTAAGAAGTTTCAAACTAGGCCGAGTTCTAGACGGCCTAGCTGCTGGCCGCGAGGTCCCGCGTGTGAGCGGGTCCGGGTGCGCATACGCAGCCGTGTCAATGGCACGCGCGCGTTTCCACTGAACCGGCGCGGACGCCGTGTCAAGGTCGTGAGTCGTGACGTATTGCGTCATAGTACAATCCTACTAATATTATAAACGCGAAAGTTTGTAAGAATGTATGTTTGTTACTCTTTCACGCTGAAACGGCTGAACGGATCTGGATGAAATTTGGCACTGATATCAATTATAGTCTAGAATAGCACTTGCTACTTTTTATCCCAGAAAAATGTACAGTTCCCGTGGGATAGATTTATTTTTGTTTTTCAAGGCACAACACGGGCGAAGCCGTGAGCGGAAGCTAACATACTATTAACTACTAACACTTTTATTTAACTATTAAATACTATTCAAGATATTTTACTAACGCTTTGTATAATGTTTTTTTTGTTAAATAATGTATCTATCTATTTATATCTATGTATACATCATCATCATCATCGGCAGACCGACTTCACCCACTGCTGGGTATAGGCCTCTCTTTGTATACAAATAATAAAAGCTGAAGAGTTTGTTTGTTTGTTTGAACGCGCTAATCTCAGGAACTACTGGTTCGAATTGATATATGATTGTTGTTGTATAGTCCATTTATCGAGGAAGGCTATAGGCCGTATAACATCACGGTACGACCGATAGGAGCGGAGCAATAATAAAGAATATTGCAAAACGGAAAAAATAATTACTTAAAACGCGCAGACAAAGTTACGCCAGAGTCAGCTAGTATTAGTATACAATAGTCCGCTTATGGCTTCGCCCGCGTGGTACCTTGAAAATCTAAAATATCTATCACGCGGGAACCGTGCGTTTTTCCGGGATAAAAGTAGCCTGTATGCTATTCCAAACTATAATCCATCTCGGTGCCATATTTCATCCAGATCTGTTCAGCCGTTTTAGCGTGAAAGAGTAACAAACATCCATACATACCAACTTTCATGTTTATAATATTAGCTGGATTAGTTGTTGCCAGCGACTTCACTATGCGACGATAATTTTTCTGACATGATTTTAATTAATACACACCCTAATTAACTACAAATATCACGCGAGTTAATACGTGTCACTGTAAAATGTCTGTGTTTTTTACGACGTTCATTGACAACCAAATATACAAGAAAAGTATATAAATAAAAAAACAAATATAAAAAAGTTTATACAAAGTCACGGTCACGGCGTAATATCACGAGACATACGCGTACGTTATCGGGACGGGTTATAGTCGTGTGGCCAGCGACAGTGGGAACGCGCCGCGTAATTCGGTAGCTCGACCGGTCCCTTGACTCACGGACGGGGAACACGCTACTGCGAGTCGGAGATATACAATATGCGGGTTCCATAGCATTTTTAAAGGTCTGAAGCCTATAATGTGCGTTGAGGCTTTACCACTAGCTCACATCATAGCAATATCAAAGTAATGTAACATTGATATTTCGTACCATCTAACTAATAATAAGTAATATAACTCGATATTTCGTACCGTCTAACTGATATTATAAATGCGAAAGTTTGGATGTATGGATGTTTGTTACTCAATTACGCTGAAACGGCTGCATGGATCTGGATGAAATTTGACACAGAGGTAGAGGTCTGGAATAGTACAGAAACTAAAATTTATCAAGGTACCACGCGCGCGTTATAAAACATTTTTTGGGCGACTAAATAGCTTTAAGTACGAATGCCGTAGGTTTCAACCCATAATTTCAACCTACTAAATGTTTCAATAAATTCTACTCATTTTATTTCATGTTTCAACCTATAATATAGGTACAAAGTATTGGTCCCAAAGATTTAAGTCCTTTCCGAGTCTTGTACATTATGATGTTATAATATAATGTAGTTTTCCCATCCACACCGCGGAACCCCAAAACATCAATATTTTTTCTAACTCTGAAATGTCTAAAGAAAGACATCAACGCGCTCTGCTATGCCAAATAAAGTTATATCAAAAATAGGCGAGCCCTTTACACAAAACGATGTTTTATGACGAGGTTGAGAATTCAAACTTTGGTGTCTCAATATACAGCGCTTAACTTATCAACGATAACGCTTAACCCTTTTTTTACTATATCATGGTGACCGCACAAGAAAGTGCTTAACTTAAATCTTCTAACGATCACGCAACAAAAATTTGGCCTGCCTACCCCTTTCACTAACGGTCAGGGGTGAAAGTTGACTGTTTCTATTGGACGAACCGCCCTTTTGATAGCCAAGGGTGAAATAATGCATTAAATAAACCAATAGATGTGTTTATATGTGTATGTGTATGTGTGTATTGTAAAATCAATACGTTATGTTTCGTAAGGGTTGAAACTGCCCTCATTTTGTAATGGCGTCTGGACAGAGAATAATATTAGTACCTAGGTATATTTATTGTAAAAATTAAAATTCTTAAGTTTAGTATTCTTATAAGCGGCGACCTGTCACGTACGGAATACTAATTACTGATCAAAATGTGAACGTTACAAATATAATGTTTGGACATATTCACTCTCTTTAGATATCCTCAAAGATCCCCAGGCTCGGTAGATATCTCCTCAGATCTCTAGTTACTTAGATCTTTGAGGATATCTAAAGAGTCAGCACGTCCAAACATGATATTCAGTACATGCCTATATTTTGCACAGTAGTTAGTATTCCGAACGTGACAGGTTGCAAGCCCATCGCCGCTTAAAACTTTGAATTTTCAGTTCTAGAGTATGCCGGTTTCTTCGCGATGTTTTCCGTCACCGTTTGATTAGTGTGTGTATAGATAGAAAGCTATAGTTTTAATATCTTCAACCCTCCACACACAAAGATGCAAATCCGTGTTTTAACACGTCTGTGAAGTATGTATCTTCACACATTCATATATCATTGACCGAGTTTTTTAGCTACTTTCAATACTTAGGTAATACCTACTAATATTATATTTCAGCTCTACTGGCCTAGTGATAGTCCTCCCGATCTTGAGGTCGTGAGTTCGAAGCCGGTCGTAAACAAATATTTTTTCTAACTATCGAAAAACATGGTGAGGAAACCGACATACCCTAGAGCCAATGGAAGGTGTGTGTCATAGGTTAGTATTCTTGTAAGCGGCGATGGGCTTGCAACCTATCACGGACGGAATACTAACTACTGTGCAAAATGTACCAAATATCATGTCTCTGACTACCCTCTTTAGATACTTATCCTCAAAGATCTAAGTAACTAGAGATCTGAGGAGATATCTACCGAGCCCGGGGATTACAGTCGTGTGAAAGACAATTATTTTCCTTCACCGTTTGAAATTACAGCATAAATTTTTCGAAAAAAAACCATTGCACGACTGAATTCAAAACTTCTTTGTCATTATCGGTCAACCATCATAATTTTAGTCGTGTCAATAGCCAGTAACAGTGTTCTGGTCGCTCGCAACCGATCGATGTGTGGAGTCTACGTCACGAGGTGCGTCTGTGTGAGTGCAGACGTGTAGACACACGGGCCTACACTGGTGTGCGTTTATACAGTGTGTTTATTATGTTAACAGATATAATAGTGTTTTAACCCCGTGTTTCAAACCAGTTTCAACCTAATATATTATTAAATTTTAAAAAACAACATTGACATTACAATTTTCAACTTTTTATGATTAATACATTGTTATAACAATGTTTTATCGTGTTATACTTATTATTATTTAATAGTTTCATAATTAAATATACTTACTTATAAGTAACTAGCTGTCCCGCTCGCGACTTCGTTCACTTAAAGTATCTAAACTGAGTTTTAAACAAATCACACAAATAAAAAAATTCCATACATAACTTAGACCTCCCCTTTTACCCTTTTTAGAGAGTTATTTTGAAATATCCAGAAATACTTGTCCATTCATTTTGCATATAAAGTACACAAACAAAGTTTCACACCACCCGTTAAAAAGTTCCCATACAAACATTAACCCCACATTTGACCCCTTTTTGAAAGTTATATTGAAAAATCCTGAAACACGTATCCATTTATTTTGCATTTACAGTACACAAACAAAGTTTCACACCAATCGCACTACCTGTCATAAAGTTCCCATACAAATATTGACCCCAAATTTGACCCCCTTTTGAAGGTTATATTGAAAAATCCTGAAATACGTGTCCATTCATTTTGCATTTTCAGTACACAAACAAAGTTTCAGACCAATCGCACCACCCGTTAAAAAGTTCCCATACAAACATTGACCCCACATTTGACCTATTTTTGAAAATTATATTGAAAAATCCTGAAACACGTGTCTATTTATTTTGCATTTACAGTGCACAAACAAAGTTTCATGAAAATCGCTTCACGCGTTAAAAAGTTTCATACAAACGTTTTCACCCTTTTTCACCCCCTTAGAGATAGAATTTCCAAAAATCCCGCCTTAGTGGGTGGTTTTGTTATAAAAGGAAACCACATTCCAAATTTCACCTTTCTAGCTTCAGCGGTTTAGGCTCGGCGATGATCAATCAGTCAGTCAGGTCAAGCTCTTATATAGATTTAGATTTACTTAGATATTAATAAATCCATTCTGAAAATACTAATTGGAAAGTACTTACTTATATATTAAAAAACTTATATTTCCAAAAGGAATTTCTGATTAGAATTATATACAACGAGCTAATGCCCGCAGCTTCGCCCGCGTGAATGTCAATTATCGCGACTTTTCATACAAACCTTCATCCCCTATTTTATCCCCTTGGGGGTAGAATTAATCAAAATCCTTTCTTAGCGGATGCCTACGTCATAACATCTACCTGCATGCCAAATGTCAGCCCGATCCGTCCAGTGGTTTGGGCTGTGCGTTGATAGATCACTATGTCAGTCAGTCAGTCAGTCAGTCAGTCAGTCACGTTTGAGTTATATATATTTAGATTACCTACTAAAAATGACATGTTTTTTAATTCCAACCAGATTACTCTCTCTTATTTTAAGTCAGCTACAATGGACATTTTGCTAACTAGACTTACTGATTATTAGACTTTATCACTGTTGGACATTTAGCTACTTAGACTTTCTGATCTGGATGGGATTTTGATTGTTTTAATTTTATTATTTTTTATTCAAAAATAGGTTGAAATTTTAGTAGCTACACGACTCTGTTAAAAAAACAGAGTAGAACTGGAAGGTATTTGTACCCAAAGTATTCAAATCAAGTTACGAAAGTCATGGGTTCAAACCTGGTCGTGCACCAATAAGATTTTCCATTCGA